>JAKSZT010032888.1:764030-813494 GCA_026826555.1 Tolypeutes matacus
TGTATTGTCTTCCATATCACTAATTCTTTCCTCTGCCTGTTCAAATCTGCTGCCATGTGAGTCCAGCGTCTTTTTCATTTCTTGACTTGTACCTTTGTTCGCCATCATATCCATTACCTTTTTAGGTGTGTTAGCTATTTCTTCAGTATGTTCTCCCAGTGTCTTCTTTATATCCTTAATCTCTTCATTCAGTTCTTTAAGTTTGTCCATGATATTTGTTTGGATAGCTTTGATTAGTTGTTCAATGTACTGCATTGCTTCCTGGTTTTTATTTTGTGCGCTGGACTGGTCCATGTTTTCCAGTTTCTCAGAGTCATTTGTATTTTTCTGTTGTCCTCTGGTCATCATATTATCTTGATGGGTTTGTTCAGTTGATTAGCTTTTCTCTATGCTCTAGAATTTTATTTAGCTGTTGGCTTTGTGTGTGATTTAAGTTTTCTCTTTGGCAGTTTTTCTTCTTATTTTATTTCCTTGCTTCTTTCTATGTTCCCTTGAAGGCAAAAGTTTAGGGCCAGAGGAATCAAAAGATGTAAGGAAGGCAGAAGGATAATAGAAATATTGATAAAAGTTAGAAGAGGGGCAAAATGAGACTTAATGAGATGAATATTTAACTTGTGTAGGCAGTGTAGAGTACTAGGAAAAAATATGGAGTTCCTAAAATGGCCTGGGAAAACAAATGGAGGATTATATATATAGTGATTTAGAAGGCTAGAATTATGTGGAGGGAGAGAAATAGTAAAGAAAGGTCCGAAAGGAAAAAGTTAATACTAATAAAAAAAAAAAAGAAAAAAGAAGAGGAAAACAAAATAGATGGAATAGAAATTGACACCCTTAAGTTGTGGGCCTATGAAAAAATGTCTCTAAGAGCCACAACAGAAAACAGAAGGCAGAAAAATGCAGGAAGGATAAGCGATGGTTTGTAATACAGAATCAATATATACAGCGAGTAGGAAATTACTGAATAAGAAGCCCAGCAAAGAATTGACAAGCTGGCTGCACCTATTTAAAAAAGAAAAATAGAAGGAAAAAGGAAGGGGGGAGGAAAAAGGAAATAATAGCAATAGACCAGAAAGTAACAGAGAGAATCCAAAGATCCACACAGGCAAACAGTCAAACAGAAGGGGGGTCAATGATTCCCCTAGGGTCCAAGTGGATCCTTCCTGCCTACTTGTGTTTATCAATGAATTTCCCCACAGGGTTCTATATGCAGGTACTGAAGCAGCTTTTAGCTATTAAACTAAATTAAAAAGAATTTATTTTTCATTTGTTGAGGTGACCTCACTTTTTTTTTTTTTAATTTTTATTTTTTTAGCCAAATGCAGGACCCAAAATAATTCCTCCTCTGGACCAACCCCCTTATGGAAGGGACCCTAGCTGGGCCCGTGGAAATTAATCAAGCACGTCCCACTTTCCGGACTCCCCAGGTTAGCTGAAGCTCTGATGTTAGTCAATGAGGAGTGCTAAAGAAGGTGGATTCCGCCCCTTCTGGCGCGGAGCTCCAGCGTCACCGGGCTGCTCAGTAAATCAGTTTGAGTGAAGATTCACGTCTGCTCTCAGCCTAGTGCTGCTTCAGGTCGGCTTATCTGCTCCCCAAAGCTATGGGGCGGTGCAGGCAGCCAGATCGATGTCTAAAAATATAAAATACCCTTCCCTGTCTTCCAATAGAACCCTCCCTTTTTTGGGTAGTGTCTCTTCCTCCTGGCTCTGCAGCGGCCCGGTTCTTATCCCTGGGTGGCTAGGGAAATCAGCTGCGTTTCCCGACCAAAATCCCCCCTCTGGTTCACCAGGTGCTGATTAGCTCATTTGCTCTGTTCACACAAGGTCCAAGGGGCACCAGGCAGCCAGATCCTCAGAAAATAAAACTTTTCGCCCTGCCTGCGGCTCTAAATGGCCTTTATATTTAATTTTATTTTTTTTCCCTAACCGCGGGGCTCAGCCGCCTGTGCCAACCTCCACCGGCAGCCTCAAAACTCACGAATCTCCACCGTTCGGTCCACGCCACCGATCCACGCAGATACACGTCCCAAGCTTCTCACTCCACGCGTGCACAGCACAGACCCCCGGGCTGGACCCCGTCCACAATCCGCCTTGCTCTGGGAGCTTGCAGTGTGCGCCCTCCTACACTAATGCCATCTTGGCCCCTCTCCTCATCTTCATGTCTTTATATAAACAATGTTCTCTGCAGGAAATGTCTAGCTCCACCTGGCAGATTCCTATTCTTCTATAAGACACAGCTTAAATGTCAACTTCCTAAGGACATTTTCCTCAACTTTCCCAGACAGTTATTTTCTCCCTCCACCATTCCTTGAAAATTTTCAAGTTAAAATTCTGTATCTATGTAATCTCCCTATTATATTGAAATTTTGTTCACATAGGCACAATACCTAACAGTTTTTGATGCATAGTAAATGTTTGTTGGACAGATGGGGGGATGGAAACAGCCATGTGTGGCAGAGCAGAAATATTAATGCTGCAGTGTGCCATAGATTGTCGGTTACTCTGGAGCAAGGCCTTAACATCTATGTGCCTTAGTTGTACATACTAAAATGTACATACGAAAATGACTTTTAAAATTAATTAGTAGTTTCACTTAGTCTTCCCAAAATCTGATTTGTGAAGAGAAGCACCCCTGAAATGGCAGAGTAAGGACCTCTGAAAATCCACCTCCTTAAAATCAGAGAACATTTACAAAAATTGTCAACATCAAATTTTCCAGAATTCTGGAAATTAAAGGCTTGCAAAAATCTGAGCAATTATTCAAAATATAAAATAAAACAGCTGAATCTCACTAAAAATAAAGTTTTGTGGCATTTTAACTTGCCTTGTTTTCATGCCCCTATTCCCAGTTCTGCAGAAACCTTGAAAGACACTGCCTTGTAACTAAGGTATCTGTGAAAACAACAGCCAAGCAGCCACTGGAGGGGACAGAAAGTGTTTGGAGCATACCAAAAGCCTATTTCAGAAAACTGAAACTATTTGACCTGCTTGGAAGCTTCCTGTAAAGGTCCATTTTTAGGGCTTGTCTTTATTTGACCTAACTCATAGCTCACTCTGTGAAAACAACACAGTCTTATCACTAGGTATTTGCCAAAAAATTCAGCAGCATTTTAAATTTCAATAGCTGGAGATGGCAATACAGTTGGTACTAACAATATTAAAAGAATAAAATGAGGAAGGAGTTGTGCATTGGGGATATGAAAAGCTCCAGCATATTTCTGGGAATCTAGAAGGCCATGACATGCAAGGGCTGTGATTATGCCCAGGAAAAACCTGAGGACCAAACCTATCATATCTGACTGATCTTGGCAATCTGAAGAGGCAGGAAGTGAAGGGTAAGAAATGAGTTGAAACTACCTTCTACAGTATATATGTCATGCCCCCCCCCAAAAAAAAATCATGAGTCTCTTGTCAAAGACTAGGTGGCTTACTGGTTCCAGGCATTTAAGGATACCTCTGTCCCATCACTACTGAACACTATGATAATAGAGCATAGAGTTCAGTGGCCATATTTTACAGAATAAGTGCAAGATAGTCACTAAACAAGATGTAACAAAAGCAAGAACAAAGAGTAACAATAACAAACTTGGGTGAGGGAGGTTCTAATTTCCAGAGTTGCCACCTTATATTATTTAAAATATCAAATTTTCCATAAAAATTTACAGACTATGCAAAATTTAAAAACCAGAAAAGTTTGGCCCATTCACGGGATAAAAAGAGAATAGAAACTGTCCCTGAAGAATCCCAGGCATTGGATATACTAAGCAAGAACTTTAAATCATCTAATAATAATATGTTCAAACAACTAAAAGAAACTTTATCTATATAATTAAAGGTAAGGACGTGAACAATGTCTCATGAAATAGATAAAGCAATAAAAAAAATTATAAAAACAACCAACAAAAATGCTGGAGTTAAAAATACTATGGCCATATTGAAAATTATACTAGAGGTGCTCAGCAGCATATTTGACGTGGCAGAAGAAGATATCAATGAGCTTGAGGATAACTCCATTTAGGTTATCCTGCCTGAGGAACAGAAAGAAAAGAGAATGAAGGAAAATTATCAGAGTCTCAAAACCTGTAGGAAAACCAAAAGAACAGGATAGAGGGAAAGGGGAATAAAGAATTCTTATAGAAATAATGGCCCCAAACTTCCCAAGTTATAGGAAAATTATTAATCTGTGGACACCAAAATCTCGACATTCAACTCAAGTGCACAAAGATCATACTCCATGATAGACCATACATTAGGCAAAAAAAATAAGTCTCAAATTTTAAAAGATTAAAATACAATGCATCTTCTCTTTACACAAAGGAATAAAGCTAGAATCAAAAAAAGAAGGAAAAGTGAAGAGTTCACAAATAGGTAGAAATTATACAAGACACTCAAACAACCAATGGATCATAAAATAAATCACAAGGGAGATTAGAAAGTTCTTAGACATAAAAGATAACAAAAACACAACGTAAGAAAACTTAATGGGGTATAGCAGGTGAAATTCTCAAAGGAAAATTTATATCTGTAAAGGTCTATGTTGAAAAATATGATCTAAATTCAATAACCTGACTTCACACATTGAGGAACTAGAAAAGAAGAGCAAACTAAATCCAAAGTTAGCAAAAGATAGGAAATAATAAAGATTATAGTGGAGGTAAATGACCTAAAGAATAGAAAAACAAGTGAATCACCTTCTGATAGACTGACAAATAGAAAGAGGGCACAGTAATTAAAGTCAGAAATGAAAGTGGGACATTATTACTTACATTACAGAAATAAAAATTATTAAAACAAGAAACTATCACATTTTCTGATAACAGATTAGATAACCTAGGTGACATAGACAAATCCTATAAATACACAAATTACCTAAATTAATTTAAGAAGAAATAGACAATCCCTTCTGACCAATAATAAGAGATTGAATCAGGAATCAAAAACTTCCTGTTTTAGTTTCCTAGGCTGCTGAAGAAAATATCATGAAATACTTCAGTTTAAACAATGGGAATTTAATAGCTTATCATTTTGAGGCTGTAAAAATGTCCAAATCAACTAAAATCAGGTTGATGCTTTCTCCCCAAAGACTGTTATTTATTGCAACTGGCTGCCAGGAATCCTTGGTACCTTTGTCACATGGCTATGTCTCCTCTCTTGCTTCTCTTCTGCATTTCACCGAATTTCAGTATCTTACTCCCAGTGGCTTTCTCTATTTGTGTCTGAATTTCATTCCTCTTAAAAGGATTCCATTAATAAGATGAAGACCTATCGTGATTGATGTGGGCCACACCTTAACTGAAGTATCCACATCAAAGATATATTTACAATGGGTTCAAACCCACAGGAATGGATTAAATTGAAGAATATGTTTTTTCTGGGGTACATACACCTTCAAACCACCACACCTCCCAAAAAGAAATATCCAGGACCAGATGGCTTCACTGATGAATTGTAATAAACATATAAAGAAGAATTAACACCAATCCTTATCAAATTCTTCCAAAAAAAAAAAAAAAAGAGAGAGAAGAGAATGGGAAACTCCCTAAATCATTCTATGATGCCAACATCACCCTAACACCAAAGCCACATAAAGAAATCACAAGGAAAGACCATTACAGATCAATATTACTTATTTATATAGATTCAAGAGTCCCACGCAAAGTACTAGCAAACTGAACCCAATGGCATATTTAAAAGATATACCACAGCTAAGTGACATTTTCCCCAGGAATGCAAGGGTGGTTCAACATGAGAAAACCAATGAATGTAATACACCACATTACTAGAATGACAGGAAAAAAACACCCAATCATCTAAATTGATAAATGATATTTGACAAAATCCAGCACACCTTCTGATCAATCTTTGGAAAACTAGGAATATAAGGGCACTTCCTCAACATGTTAAAGGGAATATATAAAAAAATCACATCTAACATTGTAATCAATGGCTAAAGACTAGATGCTTTCCCCATAATGTCAGGACCAAGACAAGGACTCCCATTGTCACCACTGTTGTACAACACTCTACTAGAATTGGGCAAGAAAAAGAAATAAAAGTCATGGAAATTGGAAAGGAAAAAGCAAAATTATCTCCATTTACAGATGGCATGATCTGATAGAGAGAGAATCCCAAAATAACCCACAAGAAAGCTACTGGAGCTAAAAATGAATTCAGCAAAATTGCAGATACAAGAACAATATAAAGTTTTTCTTAGTTCTAAAAGCTTTTTGGTTGGTGCCTGAGGATTTTCTATATACAAAATCAACTTATTTGCAGACAAATATACTGGTACTTTCCAGTTGGAATGTCTTTTGTTTCTTTTTCTTACCTAACTTCCCTGGCTGAAACCTTCAGGAAAATGTGTAATAAAAGTGGTGAGGGTGGACAAATACTATTAAGAAAAAAATTCCCTTTACAATAGCATCAAAAAATAAAGAACTTAAGTAAAATTTAACAAAAGAAATACACTGAAAACTAGAAAATATTATTGAAAGAATTTAAACACCCAAATAATAGAAAGATATCCCATGTTCATAGATCAGAGAACTTAATATGCTATAGAGGGCATTGTTACCCAACTTGATCTACAGCTTCAAGCAATTTCTATAAAATCCTAGCTAGTTTTGCCAGAATTGTCAAACTAATTCTAAAATTCTTATGGAAATGCAAGAGACCCAGAATAGCCAAACAACTTGAAAAAGAAAAACAAATTTGGAAAGGACATACTTCTTGTGGCAGTTTGATATAGTTATGAATTCCAAAAATAGATATTGGATTATGCTTATAAACTTGTCTGTTCCTCTGGGTGTGAATAAATAATGATTAGGGCTTTGATTGGGCCACATCAGTAAGACATAGAGTCCCTACCCATTGGTGGGTGGGGACTCAGAGATAAAACTACATGGCAGAGCAGATGAGTTGGAGTTTTGATGTTGGAGTTTTAATGCTGGAGCCTGGGGAAGCAAGCACACAGAGGAACTTTGTCATGAGGAAGGAGAGAAGGCCCCTGGGAAAAGAGATGAGCCATTCACCTGATAGTTTACAGCTGGCCTTGTGGAGAGAAGCAAGTCTAAGCATGGAGTGAGGCAAGTCCTGGGAAGAGAGGAACCCAGGAAACCTGAACCCTGACAGGCATCAGCAGCCATCTTGCTCCAAACGTGCGCAATAAACTTTGGTGAGGGAAGCAAATTATGCTTTATGGCCTGGTAACTGTAAGTTTCTACCCTAAATAAATACCCTTTTTAAAAACCAACTGATTTCTGGTATTTTGCATCAGCACTCCTTTGGCAGACTAATACACCTCTCTATTTTAAAATTTACCTCAAAGCTACAGTAATCAAGACAATATGGTACTGGCATAAGGATAAACAGTGGAAGAGATTTCAGAGCTCAGAAATAAGGAGTTACGGTCAGGTGATTTGCAACACGGGTGCCAAGAAAATTCAATGGGGAAAGAATTGTCTTTTCAAATATTTAGAAAATTGAAAAATTGTAATTCATCAAAATTAAATTTTTGTTATATCATCAAGAAAGTGAAGAGAAAACCCACAGGATGGTAGAAAATGATATGGAAATCATATATCTGATAAAGGACTCCATCAAGGACATATAAAGAACTTTTACAACTCAACAATACCAAAACCAGTAGTGCAATTTAAAAAAATCGGCAAAGAATTTGAAGAGATATTTCTTAAAAGAGGATATACAAATGTCCAATAAACATAAAAAGATCATCGAACTCATTAATCTTTACAGAAACTAAAATCAAAATCACAATGAGATACTACTTCACACTCAGTAGGTTAGCTGAAATAATACAGAAAATATGAAATGTTGGTGAAGGTGTGGAAAAATTGGAACCTTCATACATTGTGGTGGAATTGTGAAACCTTCAGCCACTTTGAGAAAAAATTTCTCAGTTCTTCAAATGCTTAAGTTATTATATGATCCAGTAATTTCACTTGTTCATACATTTATCCCCAGGAGAAAAGGAAACAGATGTCTACACATGTTTTAGCATTGTTCATAGCAGCATTTTTCATAATAGCCAAAAGTGGAAATAGCTTAAATACTCATCAACTGATGAATGAATAATTCAAACATTTCTTATTATTATTTTTATTTTATTTTGGGGGCATAATCTTGATAGGTTTATATGGATACTAACAAAATAATATAGTATTAAGTCTGTTAAATATTTAAGATGATGAAAATTGTAAGTTTTTGGCCAATAAAATTATTACAAGGCTTTTTGAAAAATAGTTTTTGCCTAAATTGAAATGAGTATTTCTCACAGAACATGTTGAGAGATATTAGACTATATGGATATAGAAAGAAGTAAAAGGTTTGTGAAAAAGAATTCATTGTCAATGATGACTAAAATTTTGATAAGCTCATTTATGGGTATATGTTTTGTCCTAAGATACAATGGCTGGTTTTCATAAAATCAGGGTGGAAATATGTAGGACAAGGCTTGAATGAATACAGAAAGTTATTGTAGGTAGCATTAAGTAAGGGAATGTGTTTTGAAAAGGTAACATTTGTCTTAAGATGAAGTAACTATAGTCTACATTGTTATGGAACGTTATGGGAAGTTTGTAAAAGCATTTTCTGAACTGAAAGCTTACAATGTAAATGACTGATTCTGGGAAATCATTATTAAGTAGAAATCTAAGAGTTGATATTGGTAACAAAAGTTAAATATATAGCATGAATATCTGTTGAACACCACCTCAATTTATTATGACCTATGGTAACTAAGATTGGTTTACCAAATGGTGTACTGATGCAAAACTAAAGTTTGACTTTTACACTCTGTTAAACTAAAAAAAAAAAAAAAAGTTTTCTTCCAGTACTGCTGAAGTTTCTTTGTGGTAAACAGTATCTTTCAAAAGAGAAAACAAAGAAGAAATTAAATGTGCGATTTACTTATATATTCAGACATTATATTAAAAATTTTCTTAAAGACATTTAAAAAAAATGCCTTTTTTTTTAAGATTTATTTATTTATTTATTTATTTCTCCCTTCACTCATTGTTTTTGTGCTCCATGTCTGCTCTCTGTGTATTCTTCTGTGTCTGCTTGTATTCTCTTTTAGGCAGCACCAGGAATCAATCCTGGGACCTTCCAGAGTAGGAGAGAGGTGCTTAATCTCTTGCATCACCTCAGCTTTCTGATCTGCTGAATCTCTTATTGTCTTTCTTCTGTGATGCTTTTTGTTGTGTCATCTTGCTCTGCCAGCTTTCCAAGCAGGCCAGCACTCCTGCGCAGGCCAGCACTTCTGCACATGCCAGCACTCTGCACGAGCCAGCTCATCACATGGCACAGTTTGCCACACAGGCCAGCTTGCTTTTCACCAGGAGGCCCCAGAAATTGAGCCATGGACCTCCTATATGGTAGACAGGAGCCCAATCACTTGAGCCACATTCTTTTCCCTTCTTAAAGACTTTTAAAATTCTCACTGTCTATTCTGTCCTAATACTGATCTGCATGGTAATATTGTTGATTATCACTTTAGTTATTCTTAGAAAAATGTAATGTTATGAAAACAACCAAAATCTCTTATCAGTTACACTGTTTTGCTCTGATATTTCTCTAAAATGCATGCAGTCACTCCATCGTAAACAAAAATGGACTTTAAAGGAAAAGCAGAGCAAGAGTTTCCATGTTGGTTAACATAATCTTTGTAAAAGAGTAAAAGTTGCCATAGAGTGGTGCCTGGCTAAGGCACTAGGCATCCTTATTAAAGATTCTGACCTAGTTCATATCATACAAGATTGTGAGGCCTGGTTTTGACTTTGGACATGAATATGTTCTTACAGCAGTGGACTTATACATAAAGCCACACACTAAGGGGATGGACCTCAATATTGTAGACAATAGGTGCATTTAAATCAGGCTCCCAGTGCCATGCATGGTGCCTCTCCATTTGAGTTATTAGCTAGATTGGTCACTACAACTCCTAAAACAATAAAGGTGTCTGCCACATCTCCTGTACATGTTCCTGATGTACATGGAAATATGTCACTGCTTCAGATTCCTGAGGCTCTGCCAGCCTGCGATGGCTTGATATCACTAGATATACAATTGAAATTGCCTCCATACTAGTTATTTCATAGTGCAGGAGGGTGCTATGCACTAAGGTTGTGGAACACTGGAGTCTACCTGCCTGTTATCTCCAGGATCAACAATGCTGCAATATGCTGGCAGTTTGAAGAATATAACAAGTGTAGCAGTAATTATCAGAGTAATGTGAGTAGAACCTAAACAGACATAATTGGCATTACAGCCTACTCCCATAGAAGGATAACATATGTGGTACTACAAACCTGGAGTTTAGAGATATTAACTGCAGCTCAAAGAGAAACTTGTGCATTGATTAGTATTAAGTACCGTACCTGATAAATATGATATCACATATCTCTCTTAAGTACTGCCTTTATTTTGTTTGCCATATGCTTGTTTTGTAATTGCCAAATTGTCTTTGTAAGTTTATGTCTAGAGCTACCTCCAAGATGACATGAGAATTTACCTTGCCCACGGCCAGTGGGAAGTAACTACAGAACATGAAACCTTTGCCCATTTCCTTTGTTGCTTTTTTAGTCCCTTATTATTAGACATTTAGATAGCTGTCAATTATTTTTTCTAAATTATGCTATATATAACATGATTTATATAATAAAAATTTAAATATTTTGGTAATCTTTTATTATTTGCTGATTCTTTCCACATAGAAGAATATTTGTTGTGAGTATTTTTGGATTTCTTTATATATATGAACAAATTTACAAAAAGAAAAATGAAAGCATGAGGATGTTTATCTCAAAACCTGAGATTTGCTAGTATGAAGATTGAATGATGCAATGAAAATTCATGATTGCTCTGTTTTGCATTTCTTTGATTACTAATGAGGTTTAGCATTCAAATGTGCCTTATGCAATTTCTGCTTTTATATATGTGATTTATAGAGTTGTTTTATAGAAAATTTTAGTATTAGGGCATTACATTTATTAATTTGTATTATAAGCTTTTGGTTTTGGGGTTTTTTTTTAGGTTGGCAATTCTCTTCCTTTGGTCATAGTAGTACTAATATATAGCTCTCTCTTGTTCTCTCTCTCTCTCTCTCTCTCTCTCTCTCTCTCTCACTATCTCTCTCTCTCTCTCTCTATATATATATATATATATATATATTTATTTATTTATTTATATATATATATTTTAATCCAGAGGTTGTGAGCTTACAAAACAATCATGCATAATATGTAGAATTCCCATTCATCATCTCTCCACCAACACCTTACATTGTTGTGGAATATTTCTTACAGATTATAAAAAAACATGTTCAGACTATTACCACTAATTATGGTCTGTAGCATACACTTGGTGTATTATTTTTCTATACACACCCTATTATTAACACTATGTATTAGTATTGTACATTTGTTATACTTCATGAGAGAACACTCTAATATTTGTACTGGTATGGGAATTTTTTCTTTTGGACTAAGGAAAACTTTCAAAGGTTTATTGTGGGCTATGATTGCACAACTGTGCTGCAAGTGAGAGCCACTGAATATACACTTTAGATAGAATGTACAACGCATGGGATTCTATAACACAGTGAACCATGTGCTGGAAGATAGACTGTGGTTAGCAATATAAATTTTTAATTGCTTTACTCCATCCTGTGTTTAGTGACAAGTTATACATTTTTAAATATATTTTTATTTATTTTTAAAAGATACTTAGATTACATAAATTGTTACATAAAAAATATAAGGGATTCCCATATGTCCCACTCCCCAGACCTCCCACTTTTCCCCACATCAACAACTTCTTTCATTAGTGTGGGATATTCATTGCAATTGATGAACACATTTTGGACCATTGCCACTAAGCATGGATTATAGTTTATATTATAGTTAACACTCTCTCCCTCTCACTTCTGTAGGCTATGGCAGGATATATAATGGCCTGTATTTGTCACCACAATGTCATCCAGGTAAATTCCAAGTGCTGAAAATGCCCCCCATATTACACCTCTTTTTCCCTCTCCCTGACTTCAGCACCTCCACTGGTCACTGTCTCCACATGAATGATATAAATTCTTCCATTGCTAGAATAATAATAAGTCTATGGTAGAACATCAGTAAGTCTACTCTAGTCCATATTTTATTCACCAATCCTGAGAATTCTGGGATGGTGATGCCAACTTCACCTCTAATTGAGAGGGGACTTTGATCCCATATGGTTGATGGATGGGGCTTTCTTGCTTGCAGTTGTAGACTCTCTTGGTTCCTTGGTGTGGTGGTTGTCCATCCTCACTTCCCCATCAGCTGTCCTGGTGAGTCCAATGAACTGGAGAGTGGGTGCTGCAACTTGGCTGAGGCTGAGGGCCTAGCCAGCACATGGACAGCCCAGAGATTCAAGTCTCCTGGACATACACCTACCAACTCCAGGACCAACTATAGATTCAAACAAAAGGGACAGAAAAGGCATTTGTAGAGAAGTCACTTCTGAGTCCAACTCTGTCGCACTTGAAAGTACAATCTCCAAAGTAGGGCCCACTGGCAAGGCACCAAATTCCAGAGCTATCTGCCACAACCATAGGAACTGGGTGTCTCCGGAGCCCTCAGGAACCCCATTGTTTCAGGATAGTGTCCACTTTGGCCATCTATGAGATTCTGCTGAAACATACATAAGCGTTACCTCTTTGAGGACCTCCCAACTCATTTTGAAATCTCTTAGCCATTTAAACTCATTTGTATTTGCCTTTTCCCCCTTTTACTCAAGGTCTTTTTCCAGTTGTATCACCAGCTGGTGCTTGGTAGTAATCCCTCGGTGCCAAGGGAGTCCCATCCCTGGGAGTCATGTCTCTTGCTGGGAGGAAAGTAATGCACCCACATACTGAGTTTGGCTTAGAGAAAGGCCACATTTGAGCAACAAGGAGACTCTCAGGAGGTAACTCTTAGACACCCTACAACACTAGTCCAAGTTGCAAAATCAAAATCAAAAGGCTCATAAGTATAGTCATCAATATCAAAGGCCCATCAATGGACCATCCTTCTTCACTAGTAACTGCCCCTGTACTTGGGGGATTGTTGCTATTGCATTAGAGAATGTGGCAGAGCTCCCCAGGATGTGGATTTAACAGTCCTTTGGCTGTTTGAATCTCTACCCAGTGTGGCAATGTCCCATGTACATTTGAACATATTTATATATCTTATATGTATGCCTTGGTGGACTTCCTCCCATGTATCACTGACACCCCACACCATTAACCCTCCCCTGCCATAGTTGTAACCCTTCTTTGATCCAGAACTTCAAAAATGAAACCAAGAATGTTGCCAAAGTCAATTAATAGGAAAATGAAAAAATAATGATAGGTTTAAACATAAGAAATAAAATACATAATAATTTAGAAAAATTAAAACTAAAATAAAGTAAAAAAAATGGGGCATTAAAAAAAGAAAAATATTTTTAAAAATTGTTTGGTGTTTCGCCTTTTATCACTGTAATATCTGTTGTTCTGTTGTCCTGTATATACAGTGGCATTCTCTTCCGTTTCTTCCCCAGTGTCTTGCTTATTTTTTTTTTTTCTTCAGAGAGGTTTTAGGTCACATTAAAGTTACATACAGAATATAGGGGACTCCTATATACCCAACATCCTTCTCCTTTTCCCTCTTCCCTATTAATAACCATTTTACATATGGATTGTACATTTGTTATAAATATTGAAACACAGCTACTTACCATGGTGAATGGTTTACATTATGGTTTACATTAGACCATACACTTTTATAAATTTTTGATGAAATTTAACATGGCCTGTATCCGTCATTACAAGATCATGCAGAACACTTCCATTGTCCCCTAAATACCCCCTCTTCCATCTATTCTATTCCTTCCTCCCCCTCCCCTCTGGGTCCACGGTGACCACCAGGCTTCACTCCTTGGAAGACAAAGTTCATAGATATTTGTGACAATGCTGAGAACTTGACACACTAGTCTGTCCTCCTGAATTAGGAACTGCCCATAGTCTCGATAGACACTGTCCCCTCTGTTTGAGAACATACTGTGCCTCCCCAGCATGGGAGTCCAACTCATTCCCACTCATTATGTGCATCTCCCCCCACTGAAACAGCACACTATGACAAAATGATCACTCACACATTCTCTTGAAGACTGCCCCAGGTGTACCTTGTCCCAAATGCCCCCCGTCCAAAACCTTAAACTAGTAACCCTCCCTTGTCATATTGCAAAAGGGTTTTCTCATCATTCTGGTTTCACCCACATGCACACCAATCCCCAGTGTTCAACTACTCCCTCTCCCAACCCTCCCCCCAGTTCGATGGACTGTTCAATCCATCCTCCCCACCCTACTCCCCTGTCAAGCTTGCACCACCCAACCCAATAGTATCCCTATACATTTGTCATGTCCTGTCACTGCCCAACTACTCACTTCCACCTTATCATATTTTTTTCCCATATGGGCATTGGTTTACAGCTTTCTTTTCTTTATAATTCCTGTAAACCTATCTTCCAGTCTCTAGCTCTCTGAGCTGGTTTGATTTGTTTAATTCATATCAGAGAGGTCCTGTAATATTTGTCCTTCAATGACTGGCCTGCTGCACTCAACATAAGGTACTCAAGATTCATACATGTTATCCTATTTGTTAGTACTGTATTCCTTCTTACAGCTGAGTAATATTCTATTGTATGTATATACCACATTTTGTTTATCCATTCATCTGTCGATGGGCATTTGGGTTGATTCCAATTTTTGGCAATAGTGAATAATGCCACTATGAACATTGGTGTGCATATATCTGTTCATGTCCTTGCTTTCAGTTCTTCTGGTTATATACTTAGCAGTTGAATTGCTGGGTCATATGGCAGATCTATAGTTAGTTCTTTGAGGAACTGCCAGACTGTTCTCCACAATGACTGGACCATTTTACATTCCCACCCAAAGTGGATGAGCGTACTCATTCCTCCATATCCTCTCCAACACTTGTAGTCCTCTGTTTTTTTTTAATGCCGCCAGTCTAATGGGTGTAAGATGGTATCTCATTGTAGTTTTGATTTGCATTTCCCTAATAGCTAGTGATTTGAGCATATTTTCCTGTGCTTTTTAGCCATTCATATTTCTTCTTTGGAGAAGTGTCTGTTCAAATCACTTGCCCATTTTTTAAATGGGTTTTTTGGCTTATTATTTTTAAGATATAGGATTTATTTATATATGCTGGATATTAGGCTCCTATCACATACATGGTTACCAAATATTTTCTCCCATTGCGTAGGCTGTCGTTTTGCTTTCTTGACAAACTCCTTGAGGTGGAAAAGGTTTTAATTTTGAGGAGGTCACATTTATCTATTTTTTTTTTTCTTTCTTTGCTCATGCTTTGGGTGTGAAGTTCATGAAGCCATTTCCTATTACAAGGTCCTGTAGATGCTCCCTATTTTATATTCCAAGTTCTTTATGGTCTTGGCTCTTATATTTAGATCTTTGACCTATCTTGGAGTTGATTTTTGTATAAGGTGTGAGATGATGTTCCTCTCTCATTCTTTTGGATATAGATATCCAGTTCTCCAAGCATCACTTGTTGAAGTGAGTGGGCTTGGTGACCTTGTTAAAAATCAGATGACTGTATATGTTAGGATCTCTATCAGAATTCTCAATTTGGTTCCATTGTTCAGTATGTCTATCCTTGTGCCAATACCATGCAGGTTTTTTTTTTTATTATTATTATTTTTATTTTTTTATTGTCGGTAAAAATCAAATTTTTCACAATACAAACCAATATTTGTAAAATGATATATAGATATATATGCGTATATGTGCATTTGCTTACATCAATGTTATTTTTTTTCATATATATTTTAAAAGATGCTTAGATTACATAAATGTTACACAAAGATTACAGGGATTCCCATGATCTCCACCTCCCATACCTCCCATAACTTCTCACATAAACATCTTTCATTAGTGTGGCACATCACCTGCAATGGATATACACATCTTGGGGCTTTGCCACTAAGCATAGACCACAGTTCTCATCGTAGACCACACTCTCCCACACAGTTCTGTATGGTAAATGCTGATATAAAATGGCATATATCCATTGCCACAACTTCACTCAGGACAACCCCCAAGTCCTGAAAAAGCCCCTGTATTACAATTGCCCTTCCCTTCCCTGCCCTGATAGCATCTAGTGGCCACTGGCTCCACTTCACTGTTATAATTTCTTCCATTGCTTGAATCACAATATGTCTAGAACAGAATATGATTAAGTCCACTCTAGTCCATAGCTCTTCCCCAAACCTAAGGGAACTAGAATGGTGATGTCCACTCCAACTCCAAATGAGAGTGGGCTTATATTCCATGGATATGATAGATGGAATTATGCTGCCTGAAGCTGCAGGCTCTCTCCATTCCCTGGGATGGCCATTGTCCATCATCTCCTCACCAGGTGACTTGGGTGAGTCCATTGAGCTGTAGAGTAGGAGTTGCAGCTCCACTGGGATTCCAGGCAAAGCTGGCACATAGGCAGGCCAGAGGCTCCAGTCTCTGGAAGTATACCTAAAAACTCCAGCCTCACAGATAGGTTTGAATAGAAGGGACTGATGGACCATGTGCAGAGAGGACTTATTTGAATCCAACTCTGTCACTCTCAGGAGCATAGTAAAGCCCACTGATAAGACGTCAATCTCTGGGGATATCCCCCCTTATATAGGACCTGGGTGTCTCCAGAGCCCTCAGGAGCCCCTCTGTGAGGGGTGATATCCACTTTGGTGTTCTATGAGATCCTACAGAGGTGTGCATAAGCATTACCTCTGGGATGACCTCCAGACTCTCTTTGAAGTATCTTAGCCACACGGACTCATTTGTCTTTACCTTTTCCCCCTTTTATTCAAGGTCTTTTTCCAGTTGTGTTTCTAGTTGGCACTTGGTATTAATCCCTTGTTGCCAGGGAGGCTCATCCCTGGGAGTCATGTCCCAAGTTGGGGGGAAGGTAATGCATTCATATGTTAAGTTTGGCTTAGAGAGAGGCTACATTTGAGCAATGGGGTGGGGAAGGTGGAGGGAGGTTGGGTATATGGGAATCTCTAGTATTCCATTTGTGACTTTGCTGTGACCTAAAACTTCTTTGAAAACTAAATGAAAATTTGGGAGACACTGGGGAATGAGAGGGGAAAGGTGTCACGGTACACACTGGACATCTGATAATGCAGTGATAAAAGGAGAAAAATAAAAAAATAATAATTTAAAAAAAACTTCTGTTTTTTTCCCATTTTTTTTGAATGTCTCAATCGTTAATTATATTTTACTTTTATTTCTTTTTTTCTGAGTTTCCTTGTATTTTGTCTCTTGCATTTAAGCTTATGATTATTAATTCATTTTACTATTAATTGTATTTGGTTATTATATGGGCTTCACCTTTGGGGAAGGTTTAGATAACAGTAGGGTTACAATGGGGGCTGCAGAGGATCATTGTTGGGGGGTGTCTGGGATGGGGGATTCATGGGAGTAAGTTCATCTGAATATACATGAAAGATTTATAAAATTGTTAAAATGATTGAGGGATGGGGCATGGTCACGGTGGATAGACAATCACGCAATAAATGAGGGAATACTGAATTCCCAGCCTGGAGAGCTCTGCCACATTCTCCAAGGTAGCAGCAACAGTCCCCTGAGTGCAAGGGCAGTGTCTGGCCAAAGAGGATGACCCACTGTTGGGTTCTTGTTATTGATGACTAGCCTTATGAGTCTTTGTTCTTGTAATTGAAACTTGGCCGACTGTTATGGGGTGCCTAAGGGTTGCCATGCAGTTGTTTTTTTTTTTTTTTTAACTTTATTTTGTACATTTAATAATTGAAAACATAAACAATTAAAAACTAAAAAGTAAACACAGATGAATAAATACATATATTTCTCAATTAAATGTAATGGATATATGTATTTTTTTTTAAATCAAACAATATATTACACAATATATTTGGTTCATAGTAATTCATTCATACAGTATTTGTCCTTTTGTGTCTGGCTTGCTTCTCTCAACATAATGTCCTCCAGGTCATGCAGTTTTAACCACTGTAGCTTTGTTGTATGTTTTAAAGTCAAGTAGGTGATCCTTCTAATTTCATTTTCCTTTTTCAATATGTCTTTGGCTATTTGGGGCCTCTTGCCCTTCCAAATAAATTTTGTAGTTAGTTTTTCCATTCAGTAAAAAATGTTGTGGTAATTTTTATTAGGATTGCATTAAATCTGTATATTATTTTGGGTAGCATAGACATCTTAGTGATATTTAGTCTTACTATGCATGAACAGGAATATTCTTCCATTTATTTAAACTTCCTTGATTTCATTTAACAGTGCTGTGTAGTTTTCTACAAAATAGGTCATTTACATCTTTAGTTAAATTTATTCCTTGGTATTTGATTTTTTTAGTTACTATTGTAAATGGTATTTTTTTCTTGATTTCCTCCTCAGATTGCTCATAATTGGTGTACAGAAATGCTACTGATTTTTGCACTTTGATTTTATAACCTGCACCTTTACTGAACTCATTTATATGTTCTAGAAGCTTTGTTGTGGATTTCTCAGGGCTTTCTATGTATAGGATCATTTCATCTGCAAATAGTGGAATTTTTACTTCTTCCTTTCCAATTTGGATGCCTTTTTTTCTTTTTCTCGCCTCGATGATT
The DNA here is from genome assembly GCA_026826555.1 of Tolypeutes matacus. Lineage (NCBI taxonomy): Eukaryota > Metazoa > Chordata > Mammalia > Cingulata > Chlamyphoridae > Tolypeutes > Tolypeutes matacus. The sequence goes on from JAKSZT010032888.1 coordinate 782,736, forward strand.
GAGCAAGTACTTCTAAGAAAATGTTAAATAGGATCAGTGATAATGGGCATCCTTGTGTTGCTCCTGATCTTAGAGGGAAAGCTTTTAGGATTTCACCATCGTTTATGATGTTAGATGTGGGTTTTTCATATACGCCCTTTATCATGTTCAGAAAGTCTCCTTCTGTTCCTATCTTTTGCAGTGTTTTTATCAGGAAAGGGTGCTGTATTTTGTTGAATGCTTTTTCTGCATCTGTAGAGATGATCATGTGATTTTTTTTCTTTTGATCTGTTTATGTTGCATATTACATAGATTGATTTTCTTATGTTGAACCATCCTTGCATACCCAAATGAAACCTACTTGGTCATGGTGTATAATTTATTTGATGTGTTGTTTAATACAATTAGCAAGAATTCTGTTGAGGATTTTAGCATACAGGAACATTAGAGAGATTAGCCTGTGATTTTCCTTTCCTGTGTTGTCTTTGTTTGGGTTTGGTATTAGGGTATGTTGGCATCATAGAATGAGTTAGGAAATGCTCCTCCTACTTCTATTTTTGCTAGAGTTTAAGCAGTATTGATGTTAGTTCTTTACAGAATGCTTGGTAGAATTCATCTGTGAAGCCATCTGGTCCTGGGCTCTTCTTAGTTGGGAGGTTTTTCATGACTGATTCCATCTCTTTACTTCTGATTGGTCTGTTAATTTCATCAATTTCTTCTTTCATCAATGTAGGGTGCTTGTGTGTTTCTAGGGATTTGTCCATTTCCTCTAAATTTTCATTCATGTTGGCATATAATTTTTCAAAGTATCCTCTTATGATACCCTTTATTTCTGTGGGGTCAGTGGTGATATTCCCTTCCTCATTTTTTAATTTGTGTGTTTGCATCTTCTCTCTTTTTTTCTTTATTGGTCTAGCTAAGGGTTTGTCAATTTTATTGATCTTCTCAAAGAATCAACTTTTAGTTTTATTTTTCCTAGTTCTTTCTTATTTTCTATTTCATTTAGTTCTGCTCTAATGTTTGTTATTTCCTTCTTTCTAATTCCTTTGGGGTAAGTTTGTTTTCTTTTTCTAATTCCTAGTGGCGTGCAGTTAGGTCTTCATTTTAGCTCTTTCTTCTTTTTTGATATATGTGTTTATGGCTATGAATTTCCCTCTCATTACAGCTTTTGCTGCATCCTATAGATTTTGATATATTTTTTGTCATTTTCATTCATTTCAAAGTAGTTACTAATTTCCTTTGAGATTTCCTCCTTAACCCACTGTTTGTGTAAGAGTGTGTTATTTAACTTCCATGTCTTTGTGTCTAGTCTAGTTTTCTGGCCCTTACTGATATCCAGTTTCATTCCATTGTGGTCAGAGAAATTACTTTGTGTGATTTCAATATTTCTGAGTCCATTGAGAACTTTTCTGTGGCCTAGCATTTGGTCTATCTTGAAGAATGATCCATGTACACTCAAGAAGAATGTATATCCCACTGTATTTGGGTGTAGTGTTCTGTATAGGTCTATCAGGTCCAGATTCTCCAATGTATTATTCAAAGTCTTTGTTCCTTTATTAATTCTCTGTTGAGATGTTCTGTCTAATGGTGATAAATGTGTATTAAAGTTGCCCACTATAATTGTAAAGGCATCTATTTCTCCATTTAGTTTTTCCAGTGTTTGCCTCATGTATTTTGAGGCACCCTGGTTGGGTGCATAAATGTTTATGATTGTTCTTTCTTCTTAAAAGATTACCCCTTTTACTAGAATGAATTAAAAGCCCAGAATGATGAAAAGAGAGGGAAAGAGAAAAGAAAGGACAAAAAGAAAAAAGTTAATAAAAGAAAGAAAACAGAATAGGTAAGATAGAAATAAAAACCAGAAGAATTGAGGACTAAATAAAGATAGGTGGAATGTTAGAACCACAACAGAAAACAGAAGATAGAAGAATGAAGGAAGGAAAAGAGATAGCATTGGTAGACCAAATTGTTATCCACAGAAAAGAGAAAATCAAGGGAGAGGAAACACAGCAAACAGGAAACAAGTCAGTGGCACCTAATTAAAGAAGGGAAAAGGGGGGGATTAGACAGAGGAAAGAAAAACAAGAAACAAATAAAAAACAAACAAACAAACACACAAACAAGCAGTCAAACAAAAGCTAAGGAAGGACAGCCTTCCCTCTTAGGCCTCTATGGAGCTTTTCAGGCTGCCTGTGTTCATCAATCAATTACCTGTAGCCTTCCACTGCAGGTTTTGAAGCAGGTTTTAATGAGTAAAGTAAGTTAAATTTTTAAAGAAAATATCTCTTTTTTAGGAAAAATAAGAGACCCAATAAAAGACAATACAAAAAAAATGTCTGTGTTTTCCATGTCCTAAAGTATCAGTTGAATGTTTGATATCCCGGTGGATCACTACTTTAAAAGGAGCTGGGAACTGAACTAGAGGCCTTGTATATTCAAGAAAGAAACTCCTCCACTGAGTTAAACTTTCTTGTTGAGTCAGTTAGCTCTTCAGAAAGCTGTCCAATCACTTTCCTTTAGGCAGGTTGACTCTGCAGTTGGATAAATTCCTACTGATTAGGAGTCTGTCCCTTCCCCCTTTCTATTCTTATTGCTTTCTTTCCCAGGGCAGCAGAATGCAATAACCTGTGTGAGGGGATTCCCCCTCACTTCTCCAGGTCAGATTTAGTTCCCTTTTGAAATTCAAATGGGACCCTGGTGACTGAACTCACTGCAAAGAAATGACTCTCAACCCTCTTCCAGACCATCCTCTCCTCCCAGGGGACACTAAATAGGCTCTTGTCAGCTTATTAAGCACTTCCTACTGCCCACCTCCCTTAAGGGTTTTGAAATTTTGATAGTTTTCAGTGTGGGGCTAATTAATTGCCTGGCTCCACCCACTTCAGGCCAAATTTCTCTTTCCCAAGATATTTAGGTAAATCCGGCTGCCTCAGCAGATTTGCCTCTCCCCTCTTCTTGATGCCACCTCGAGCCAGCTAGTATGTTCCTCAGAGCTCAAAGGGGGTCCAGGCAACCAAACCCACAGAAAGAAAACCCCTCTAGATCCTTTGCCAGAATCCTCCCAGTTTTGGAGTATGCTCCCTCCTGCTGGGTAACCAGTGGGAGTCAGGGCTTGGGGCTTGCAGTGGCTTAGCCTTGAGAGTGGGCCTTAGCCATCCTGCAATTTCCAGCCTTAGAGGCAAAAACCTCAGGGTTTTACCTTGAGCAATTTTTCTCTCTCTCCAGCTCTCTCAAGATCAATACCCTGAAGCCTCCTGCTCTGTGGGTTCCCCAGACAGCTCACCCTGGCAGGATCTTGCCCCCACTCAGCCATTTTTTCAAGAGACATGGTGAGTACAGTCTTAAACTGACACCATGTTGCCCAGAAAGATCCCCATTTCCTTCTTAAGAATGAGAAGAATATAATCACAAGGGGGGATTTGATAGTTGGAAAACTGTGTATTAAGAATTTTTCCCACATAAGCAGATATAACATTTCTAATACCCCTTCCTAACAGTAGCTGCACTGGCTGTCCATTAATCTTCTCTCAATAGCTTGTTAGCATCTTGTGCATAAGACATTAACCAGACCTTCTCAGTTCCACTTACAGGAGAAAGACATCTCATTATAAAACCAGACCAGATGGCATCAGGGGGCACCCTGTGGCTCAGTAAATCAGTGACTTTCCCCTTAAGGACTGACAGCTGGTTGTCCCTGCCTGCATGGACAGCAGAAAAAGGAGTTATGGAATGAGATCTAACTCTGAGCTGTGACTGATCAATCACTGAAATTCAGATAGCCAGGATAAGGCTGACATGCTTGAGGAACAGCAAAATTAAGGTGTATCATGTTTCTCATTACAACACCTTTAAGGAAATCCTGCATCTTTGCTGATCTGGCAAAAGTGTGCCATGTAGCCTTCACTTGTTTTCTTTTCTTTTCTTTTTTTCTCTTTCCCTCCATATAAAAATCATGGTAAATATCATCAAAATTATTAAACTGTGTCATCTAAATTGTAAACTATACTGTAAATCACTGAAAAAAAAAACAAAAAAAACCCGAAATCACATTCTCTCAGGGAACTGGTTTTGGGGAGATTCCCCAGTTCCTTGCTTGTGCATTCACAATAAATCACCTTTTCAGTGAGAGAAAGGTTTTTCCTTTGTAACGTGGGATCCAGTGGGCCCTTCTATTGGAAATAGCTGTGCTTATGGTAACAAGAGCCTGGAGGCAGCAGTGCCAAGGCCTAGGAGAGCTGGAGGTGTGGCCAGAACCTGGAAGAATGAAGATGTGGCAGTAGTGTCAGTGCAGAGGACACGGCTGCAGCTGCCACCAGGGACAGACAAAAGGCTGGCTGGGGCCAAAGTCTAACTGTATGTTTCTGGAATGTAAGTTTTGCTGCTAAAATACTTAGGCTGTGCTGGAGTTTGTTGTCAGGGCTGTATTTCAGCTTCAATTGTTTGCCTGCATCCTGATCCTCATACCTTCTGCTAGAAATGTGGTGTTTGAGTTGAATTTCTCAATTAACATGAACATCACAGATTTCAAAATGAAATGTCTTGTTCTGTAGTCATGACCCCTTATTGTCATTCTGCATCTTTAATCTTGATCCAGGTCTAGGATAGGACTTAATTGTACCAGCCCCATTATGCACTTATGCAATGGTCTTTTGTTTAAATCCTGTGTTGTTTGCCTCTACTTGTGAAAGGGATTTCACAGCCACTTTGCTATGAACAATAAAGTATTTTTTGCCTTTTTCTTCCTCTGATTCACAAACAGTACTGAGAGGTCCATTTGTACTCTTATAGGGTGAAGTGGCTGCTCCAGGTTTTGTGCCAGGTTTTATGGGAGGAGAAAAGAGCTACTTTCTGAACTTGATAACATCCCTTCATCTTCTGATTTGTCAGAGCTGTTTCCTGTGATTGTAGTGATGGTGCAGCTGGGATTAGCCTTTGTACTGTCCTTGTAGGAAACCATTTTTGCTTTATTTTTCTCACTTCTAACTTAGCATGTTTATTTACTTTGTAGTGGGCCTTGGCCTGGCTATCAGTGCTAAAGAAAAGTTGACAGACTTTACAAGAAATAACTGATTTCTTCTTTGGGGGAATGGACATACCAAATGTATGTTTCAGGACTGCTTTTTGCACAGGATCCATCTATTAAAGGGGCCAGGCCTGTGAGGCAACAGCTCTTTCTCTGAAGACAATGGAGGGTCTCACTTGTCATTTTTGATATTTTAATCTGAGCCATTTTAGTCATTGTGAAATGAAGGGTTTTTGAAATTTAATGAATAAACATTGATTTTTATTAAATACTTTTTCTTGCACCTCTTCTACATGCACCTATGATTTTTCTCCTTTGCCATTCTGTTAAGGGGATCTTTTGCCTCCTGTGAATGGGAATGTTAAAATACTCTTGTATATTTTAGTCTATCCCACTTGGTATTGGTGTCTTATAATTCCATAGAGGGCTGGAATCTTTTTTCTTCAAATATTTGTATCTATTTGTGAAATAGATGGCCATTAGTGATGATTTTTTCTTATAATATCCTGGTCTGATGATGGTCTCAGTGATATCCTGACCTCATCCAAGAAACTGAAATGTGCTCTGTTTTTTTCCTGTTGGAGAGCATTCATGTGATTTAGGTGATTTTTCTTCCTTCAGTGAAATATCTCCTCAGTCTGGGGCAATAATTTTCTTTCTGGAAAGTTTTTTTGTGGTTTGTGGTGGATTGTTTTGATTTTTTAAAATAATGACTTCAATTTCTTTAAGTGATAGGACTCTATGATATTTCACTATCTATGTGTGTGTTGTGTGTGTTGGCTTTGCTAGCTGGTTTTTCAGACTTGGTGTCTTTTGATCTCTGTAGTAAACCTTTGTAGGCCTCAGTGTATCATACAGTCCTTCCTGTTGACACCAAGCAAACGTGGGTTCTTTTCCTCCACATGCACTTTAAAAACATTTTCTTGAGACATGGGTTTCAAAGAGAGAAAGCACAAGTGAAGGAGCACAGTGGCCTAATGGCTCAAAACTGCCTCCCAGAGCTGCAGTAATCCTGATAATTTAAAATATCCAGATTTAGCCATTTATGCTAATGAGTAATTGGGGTGGAGCTGGCACAGTTTCCTTCATTAATAATCATTAAAGGCTGAAAGGAATGGGAGGCGTGTACAAAACCAGGGTAATTCACAACATTCTGAGATAAGGGTATATATAACAAAGGTTAGTTACAAGATTTTTCATCTTAATACTAAACAGAGGAGGGTGGACTGGTTACCATCAAAGTAAGCATCCACAAGAGTGACACAAGTTTTGGAAAAACCATAAAAAAGGGGAAGGTCTATTTAGATTTACCACCACAATAATATTCATACACAAGAGTGAGGCTAAATCTAGAGTAAAGTTTTGGTTCTTATGTTTAGGTCTTTGATCAATTTTCAATTGATTTTTGAATATGGTATAAGGTATATTGATATAAAATTTCCCAGCACTATTTGTTGAAGTGACTATTTCTTCCCCATTGAGTTGACACGGCATCCTGTCAAAACTCAGCCATAAATATGAGGGTTTATTTCTTAACTCCCAATTCAAGTTCATTGGGCTATATGTCTATTTTTGTACTGATACCATGCTCTTTTGTTTACGGTGTCTTTGGATTAAGTATTTTTATTTTTGTTTATTCTCCTTTTTTGTATTAAGTTTTAAAATAGGAATGGTTAACTCATCCAACTTCATCCTTCTTTTTCAAGATGGCTTTGGCTGTTCAAGTTTCCATACCTTTCCATATAAATTTGATTATGGGCTTTTCCATTTCTGCAAAGAAAACTGATGGGATTTTGGTTAGGATCATGTTAAATCTATACATCATTTTGGGTAGAATTGACATCTTAACAGGATTTGGTCCTCCAATCCAAGAAAATGGAATGGCCTATGACAGATTTAGGTGTTGTCTGATTAATTTTCTTAGTTTTCTGTATATAAGTATGTTGCATGCTTGCTTAAATTTATTCCTAGATATTTGATTCTTTTAATTGATATTATGAATAGATTTTTTTCTTAATTTCCTCTTCTGATCATTCATTACTAGTATATAAAACACTACTGATGCCAGAGACACAGTTCTTCCAGGAGAGGTCCTTTGTGGTATATCAGACATGTTCAATCAGCAGTAGAAGACTTCAAGTTCTCAGTATTCTTTAGGAATGAGACATGTGGCAGTGGAAAATGTACTCAGGTTGGACTAGCAGTTTGTTGGCCTAGACCTGAACTCTTCAGATAATGAGAATTGAGGAAGGACATCCAGCAAAAGACACAGTATTCCTCCTCACTTAAGGAACTCTTAAGAGAAGCTGCTAAAAGATTTTATGATAAAGACAGTTCAGGGTGAAGTTCTAGCAAAGATAATGAGGCATACAGCAGTTTTGGGTCTCACAGTGATACAAGAAGGAAGTCTAGTTTCCTCAGTGATCATGGAAGTGGATCAAAGGGAAGTTTTGATGATCTTGGATGGAGTGACTATGATGGCATTGGCAGTTGTGGTGACAGAAGTGGCTTTGGTAAATTTGAACATGGTAAAAACAGTCACTGGTATGACATATCAGATGATTATTGGTCAAAACCACTTCTACCAAGCAAACACTTGGAGCATGAACATGTTTCTGGAGGCAACATTGGTATTAACTTTGAGAAATATGATGACATTCCAGTTGAGGCAACAGGCAATAACTGTCCTCCCCAGATTGAACGTTTCAGCAGTGTTGAGTTGAGAGAAAATATCATGGGAAACATTGAACTTACTCGTTATACTCACCAAACTCCAGTGCAAAAGCATGCTATTCCTATTAACAAAGAAAAAAGAGACTTGATGGTTTGTGCCCAAACAGGGTCTGGAAAAACTTCAGCATTTCTCTTGCCCATCTTGAGTCAGATTTACTCACATTGTCCAGGCAATGCTTTGAGATTCATAAAGGAAAATGGAAGATATGGGTGTCGCAAACAATACCTAATCTCTAGGAGTTGGCACCAACAAGAGAATTGGCAGTCAGATACATGAGGAAGCTAGAAAATTTTCATACTAATCTCAAGTTCATTCTTGCATGATTTATGGTGGTGCTAATATTTGCCAGCAGATTTGAGACTTAGAATGTGGGTGCCACTTACTAGTAGCCACTCCATGATGTCTAGTGGATATGATGGAAAGAGGAAAGATTTGATTAGACTTCTGCAAATACTTGGTGTTGGATGAAGCTGATTGGATGTTGGATGTGGGATTTGAAACTCAGATATGTTGAATAGTTGAACAAGATACTATGCCACCAAATGGAGTTTGCCACACCATGATATTTAGTGCTACTTTCCCTAAGAAAATACAAATGCTTGTGCATGACTCTTTGGATGAATATTGTCATTTTGGCTGTAGGAAGTATAAGCCTTACCTCTGAGAACATCACATAGAAAGCAGTGTGGGTGGAATAGTCAGACAAATGGTCATTTCTCCGTGACCTCCTAAATGCTACAGGCAAGGATTCACTGAGTTCAGTGTTCATGGAGACCAAAAAGTGTGCAGATTCCCTTGGGAATTTCTTGTACCATGAAGGACATGGTTGTACCAGTATTCATGGAGACAGATCTCAGAGAGATAGAGAAGAAGCCCTTCACCAGTTCTGTTTAAAAAAAAAAAAAAAATTTAGTGGCTATAGCTGTAGCAGCAAGAGGACTGGATATTTCAAATGTGAAATATGTTATCAATTTTGACTTGCCAAGTGATATTGAAAAATACATACATCACATTGGCAATAGAGGATTTGTAGGAAACCTTGGACTTGCCATCTCATTCTTTAATGAGAGGAACATAAATATCCCCAAGGATTTGTTGGATCATCATGTTGAAACTAAAGAAGTGCCATCTTGGTTAGAAAATATGGTTTACAAACACCAGTACAAGGGAAGCAGTCATGGAAGTTCTAAGAGTAGTAGATTAAGTGGAGGATTAACAAAGTAGTGGTGCCAGCAGTTCTAGCTTTAGCAGCAGCCATGCAAGCAGCAGTCACGGTGGTGGAGGTGGTTGTGGTAGCAGTAGAAGATTAGGTGGAGGTGGCTATGGAGGTGTTACAACAGTAATGGATATGGAGGAAATTACAATTCCCAGGGGGATGACTGGTGGGGCAACTGAACCTTCTTTACAGCAGATCACCTTGCCAAACAAGCTAATATGGAAAGCACATGTGACTTACCCAGACTTTACCTTGTGTAGCAACAAGAACTTGCAGTATATTACCAGCTGTGATTCTCCACTGAAATTGTCTTTAAGGGAGATCAAAGTCACAAGAAGAAATGAAAGAAACAATTAGCAGCCCTGTTCAGAAGGTGGTTTGAAGACTTCACTATTGTAGTTTGGATTAAACTCCCCCCCCTGCATACTGCCATCCCTAACTGCATGTATAATTTTGTGACTGAGGATCATTTGTTTGTTAATGTGCCTTTAACTTTATACAACTTTTAATTTTGATGTCCTGTTGGCTCAGTCATGCACAGATATCATTTTTTTTGACAAAATAAATGTACTGAACTTGGGCTAAAATCAAACCTTGGCACACTCGTGTGATACAACTTAACAGGAATCATTGATTCATCCATAAGCACTATGAGGAGAAAACTTATGTGAGAGCCTTCATTAGGGCTTTTTAATACTTCCAAATGGGGGAGAAACAATAAACATCTTGAAGCATATTAATGGAATTAGTTTCTAATGTGGCAAACTGAATTAAGTTAAAGTTTTTATTTGCTCACTCTATTGGATAGATATTTAGAAACTGACAGTCTTTAAACAAGCCATTCCAGTCATGATGAGGTGTGTATGAATACGTGAATATATATTCAAAGCACTGTTTTCAAAGTTTAATGCAAATGAATACAGCAATTCCTATTTCAGTGTCCAAACAGATCATTAAATATGAGCTATCTAAATCTGGGCATACTATTACAGAGAAAGTTTAAAGTTTTGATAACTTGAAATAGGTTTGTAGGAGAATTCGTCTACCTAAACTTTAAATGTCTGCGATAAATGAAATTGAAAGGGTAGAATGGCTGACCACAGCAGTGACCAGCGCTTGTTAAGGCCCTGGATAATTTTTGGTCTAATAACACATGCTAGTGTTGATGTTTTTTGGTCAACATGGTATAAACAGGAAGTATGCAGCAGGCTTTACTTTAAATGCCAATTCACATTGCTTTATTCAAGCTGTGTTAAGATGTTAAATTGGCTTACTATAGACTTTGTAAAAGTGGCTCTAGAAGAGTAACAAATTGAAATCTTTAGATCACTCAGGTTGGAAATATGTACATAACTGCATAAGGTGTCAATCTTGCTGTACAGTAGAGTTTTAGTAAATTTTATTTGCATAGTTTTCAACTGTATTTACAGTCTGTTTATGATAAATCTGGTGAAAGTTGATGAGCATTGTCCACTACTAAAATGCCTCTGCCACTTTGAATTCTGGGCTGATTTTGTGGCCAGAAAGTGGTGATCAAAATACTAAATCTTTTTACAGTGGCATAGGAAGATGGCAAAAATTCCCTAAAGTGCAATAGATTTTCAAGTGCATTGTTTCTTGTTCTAAAACTTTTATTAAATAGGTGCACTTGATAGTATTGAGGTCATTTGTTATGGTGCTATTTCAATTAGTCTAGGTTTAGGCCCTTGTACCTTTTGCCCATAACTTTTTACAAAGTACTTCTTTTATTGCATATTCAGAAAATTTTGTATATATGTTTTGTGTGTGCATCCTTAAACTTCCAATCTTATTTTGTCTCTTGGAAATTGTTGAACTCAGCTTGTCTAGGAAAGGGAGGGGACTAGATTCAAAAATTTATTTGGGACTATGGGAATGATAGTTGGAAAGAAAATATTTACACATGACAGATTTCTAGACACTTTTTGCCACTGGTTTCATGTAATATTTATTGAACATTTTGACAAATATTTATTATTGTAAGCCTAAAAGTGATTCTTTAAAAGTTTAAAGAAACTTGACCAAAAGACAGTGCAAAACATTGGCACTTGAATAGTAAATGTCACATGTGTGAAATTATATATTTTGGTGGTAGTGTGAGCTTTTAATGTTGTCATATTAAACTCTTAAGTCAAATTAAGCAGACTCAGCATTGGCAGTGTAACCAATCCTCTTCAAGCCTTCTTCTTTCCTTTTTTTAAATAGCAACCATGTAATGTGTATGAAATATTATGTCTTTGTGGTTTTGATTTTCTTTTCCCTGATGGCTAATGATGTTGAGCATCTTTTCATGTGCTTTCTGGGCATTTGTATATCTTATTTGGACAGATGTGTGTTCAAGTCTTTTGCCCATTTTTAATGAGGTTGTTTGTCTTTTTGTTGTTAAGTTGAAGGGTTTCTTTATATATACTGGATATTAAAAGTTTAGTGTAAATGCAGTTCAAGTATTTATTCCATTTTGTAGGTTGTCTTTATACTTTCATGTTAAAGTCCTTTGAGGAAAAAAGTTTTTGATTTTCATGAAATCCCATTTATTGCTTTTTTCTTTTGTTGCTTTTACTTTGAGTGTAAAGTCTAAGAAACCATTGTCTAACACAAGGTCATGAGATGCTTCCCTACATTTTCTTCTAGGAGTTTGATATTTCTGGCTCTTATATTTAAGTATTTGATTCATTTTGAGTTGATTTTTCAATATGGTGTGAGGTAGTTCCCTTCTTTATTTTTTTTTGCAAATGAAGATACAGTTTTCCCAGCACCATTTGTTGAAGAGAATATTCTTTCCCAATGGAGTAGTCTTTGCCACCTTATCAAAAATCAGTTGGCCATGAATGTGAGGGTTGATTTCTGAGCTTTCAATTCATTTTCATTGGTCTATATGCCTGTCCTTGTGCCAGTACCATGCTGCTTTGATTATAGTGGCTTTGTAAAGAGTTTAAGATCAGGAAATTTGAGTACTCCAAATTCACTCTTCTTTTTCAAAATAGATTTAGCTATTTGGGGACACCTACCCTTTCATATAAATTTGATGATTGGCTTTTCCATTTCTGCACAGAAGGTTGTTGCAATTTTTATAGGATTTCATTGAATATATAAAATGCTTTGGGTAGTATTGACATCTTAATGATATTTAGTCTTCCAATCCATGAACAAAGAATATCCTTCCATTTATTTACAACTTCATTAATTTCTTTTAGCAATCTTTTATAGTTTTCTGTATATGTCATTTACATTCTAGAGTAAATCTATTCCTAGATATTTAATTCATTTAGTTGCTATTGTGAATGGAATTTTTTAATTGATTTCTTTGTTTCTATTGTTTATTTCTTCACCATAGAAACACTACTGATTTTGGGGGTGTTGTTCTTGTCCCCCACTACCTTGCTGAATTCATTTATTGGCTCTAGGAACTTTGTTGTATATTTCTGAGGATTTTCTGTATATAGGATCATATCATCTGCAAATAAGGAAAGTTTTACTCTTCCTTTTCATTTTGGCTGCCTTTTATTGTTTTCTTGCCTAATTGCTTTGCAAGAACATCATCCAATACATTGTTGAATAGCAGTAGTGACAATGGGCATTCTTGTCATTTTCCTAATCTTAGAGGGAAAGCTTTCAGTCTTTCACCATTAAGTAAGATGTTAACTGGGTTTTTTGTATATGCTCTTTATCATGTTGAGGAGGTTTTCTTCTATTGCTTGTGTTCTAAGTTGTTTTAGCAAGAAAGTATGCTATATTTTGTTAAATGCATTTTCTGCATTGATTTAGATGATCATGTATTTTTTTTTCCTTCATCCTATTTTCCTATGTTGAACCACCCTTGCATACCAGGGATCAATCCCACTTCATCATGGTGTACAGTTCTTTCAGTATGCTGTTGGATGGTGCTTGCTTCCATTTTGCTGAAGATTTTTTGCATCTATATTCATAAGAGAAATTGGTCTGCAGTTTTCTTTTCTGGTATCTTTATATGACTTTGGAATGAAGGTGATGACCTCATAGAATGATTTAGAGAATGTTCCCTGCTCTTCAATTTTCTGGAAGAGTTTGAGCAGAATTAGAGCAAAGTCTTTTTAGAATGTCTAGTAGAATTCCCCTGTTAAGTTATCTGGTTCTAGACTTTTCTTTTTTTGGGAGTTTTTGGATTACTGATTCAGTTTCTTTACTAGTAATTGCTATGTTGAGATTTTCTATTTCTTTTTGAGTCAATCTAGGTAGACTGTGTGTTTCTAAGAATTTGTCCATTTCATCTAGGTTATCTAATTTATTGGCATCTTTTTTATTTCAGCAGGTCAGAAGTAATGTCCCCCTTTTCATTTCTGATTTTCCTTATTTGTATCCTCTCTCAATTTTACTTTGTCAGCCTACCTAAAGTTTTGTTGCTTTTGTCCATCTTTTCAAAGAACCAACTTTTGATTTTCTTGATTCCCTCTATCCATTTTGTTTCATTCTATTTCATTTACCTATGCTATAATATTTGTTATTTCCTTTGTTCTACTCACTTTAGGTTTACTTTGCTCTTTTTTCCCAGTTCTTACAGTTTTGAGGTTAGATCTCTGGTTTGAAGTGTGTCTTCTTTTTTAAAATGTGACCATTTAGTGCAATAAATTTCCCTCTCAGCACTGCCTTTGCTGTGTCCCATAAGTTTTGGTATGTTGTATTTTCGTCTTCATTTGCCTCAAGATATTTCCTAATTTCTGTTTTGATTTCATCTTTAACACATTGGTTGTTTAAAAGTATGTTATTTAATTTCCATATATTTGTGAATTCTCCCTTTCTCCCTCCATCACTGATTTCTAGCTTCATTCCTTTGTGGCTAGAGAATATACATTGTATGATTTCAACATTTTTGAATTTGTTGAGACTTCTTTTGTGACACAACATATGGTCTATCATGGAGACCCATGTGAACATGAGAAGAATGTGATTTCTGTTTTCATTGGGTGAAGTGCCCTATATGTATATTAGGTATAGTTGATTTAGTGTATCAGTCAAGTCCTATACTTTCTTATTGATCTTCTGACTAGATGTTCAATCCATTATTGAGAATTATGTGTTAATATATTCTACTGTTCATGTAGGATCAACAATCTCTCCCTTAAAATCTGTCAGTATTTGCATTATAGATTTTGGGGCTCTGCTCTTAGATGCACACATATTTATAATTCTTTCATACTACTGTTGAATTCTCCCTTTAATCAGTATGTAATAACCATCTTTGTCCCTTGTAACTGTTTTGACTTAAAGTCTATTTTATTTAACATTACTATAGCTACCCTAGCACTTTTTTGGTTTCCACTTGCATGGTATATATTTTTTCCATCATTTTACTGTCAACCTACTTATATCTTTTACTTTAAGGTGAGTCTCTTGGAGACAGCATATAGTTGGGTCATACTTTTTTTAAATTAATTCTGCCAATCTTGTCTATTATTTGGAATGTTTAAACCATTTAAATTTATAGTCACTAATGATAAGAGAAGACTTTCTTTTGCAGTTTTGCTATTTAGTCTTTGTGTTATTCCTGTTTTGTTCCTCATTTCCATTAAAGCCTATTCTTATATTTATTTGCTTTCAACAAGGCACTTTTACTCTGGACCCCTTGCAAGATGAGGGTTTGCCTCTCAGCAGCTATACCCACCTTGATGGCTATGCAGTGTGGAGAGTGTAGAGGTCACATAATACACTCTATTTTTGGCAGGAATAACTTCTGGTGGAAGACACCTTGAAAATTGCTTCCACTTTTATAGAGGTTGAACTGTCTAAGTTGTTCTTTGGGTCATAAGTAATTACCTCCCAGGAGGAACCACTGAGTTGTTCATTATCCAATCAAATCCAGGTCCACATGATGCAGTACACTGCACCATGACTGTAGCCTTTCTGTGGTACTAGTTTCCTCCTTCACTTGCAGCTCTCAAATGCTTTAGACTCACCTCCCTGAATATATCCAGCCCTTGCCCTAATCTCCCACTGCTGAGCCACCATTCATCAGTGGATGTGTTCAAATTGACCCTCATTTACTGAGCCTTTGCCCTGGAATTGACATATGGTTGCAAAATGGCACAGATATCTTTTGAAGAGCTCACAAACTTTTAAGAATATTAGAGGAAAAGTTGTGGCAATGCATATATGAGAAGAACCTTGACATTGTCCCATCAACCTTGCAGTTGAACCTCATAAGAGTCTCTACAGTTGGATAGTGAGTGTGCTACATTCTTTGCTTTACTTTGCATTATCACAATGGGAATATATTATAACCAATGTTAAAACAAATATCTATGTATTTAACCTCTACTTTTGCTAAATGTGAAATAGGTTTTAGGTCCCCTATTAATTTTTGTCTTATTTTACCAAAGGATACCAATACAAAGTACCAGAAATAAGTTGGGTCTTGTATTAGGAAATTTACTAGGGCTAAAAGATTACAGTTCCAAGTCTTCAAAAATGTCCAAATCAAGGCACCATCACTGATGCTTTTTCACGAAAACCAGGTACAGGTCATCCTGGTGTCCTTCCACATAGTGAGGCAAGATGGTCCCTGCCTTCCCTTCCATAATTTACCATCTACTGGAGCTCATATGTGGGTGATCAGGCATATGGCTTGTATCTTTTGTGGCCTCCTGTTTCAGCCTCAGCTACTCCATTTTCTCTCTGAGCCCAGCTGTGGGCGATTAGACATATGGCTTATCTCTTCAGCCTTGAGCTGCTCTGTGGGTCCAGCCTCTTGGGAGCTTCATACCTCAGCTTTGGCTGCTAGCAATCCTTGAGTCCTCTCTCACACATGTCTGGTCAGAGTGGAAGAGCTCCCTTTTCTCTGTCTCCTTTCTTTCTGTGTTTCCATTTATATAAGTCTCCAGCAAGAGGACAGATTCCCAACCTGAGTCACGTCTTGCTGACATAGTCCAAACCAAAAGTGATCTAATCAAGTGATGTAATAAAGGTCTCTTAACTGAATCTAATGCAATCAAAGGGTCTCACATTTATAGGAATGTATTAATTCAAAAACATATTATATATATATAGGTTCACCAAATTCAAACTATCACAGTTCTGGTCTAATTTCAAGATAACATTCTAGACTCTGGTTTTCAATGAATTTTGTTTTTCTTTCCAGTATAAAATTGCACCTATAAATACAATATAGGTTGTGATTGCTACAAATTGAAACATTCCCAGACTAGCCTTTGTCTCTAAAATATGTAATTACAGCTTCTCAGCAAAAATGTAAAAAATACTTTTTAGAGAGCTATCTTGACACCCTCATTCCTTAGAGTGTAGGTGAGAGGACTGAAATGGGGATCACTGTGGTATAAAGCAAAGCCATGACCTTGCCCATTTCTGGGGAGTAGCTGGAGTCTACAGTCAGATAAGTATATATCATTGTAGTGTTGTACATTGTGACCACAATGAGGTAAGTGGAAAAGTTGGAGAAGGCTCACTTCTTCACATTGGCTGTACAAATTTCAGAATGTTGGAGATGGAAAAGGCATAGGACAACATGGTTAGCAGGAATTCAACTAAACATAGAAGGTGTCATTTACAATGACCATAACATCATTCATATATGTGGAGGAATAGGAGAGGAACAGCACAGGGTGGATCTCACAAAAGAAGTGATCTATCACATTGGTCACACAGAAGTTCAGCCAAAACATCAGGCAGATGTTGACTCCATGACCAAGTATGCTGATAACCCACACAACTCCACAAGCAACACACACACCTGGGAGCTTGTCATGGTGCAGGGACTAGCAAATGGCCACTTAGGCATCATATGTCATGGCAGTGAAAAGCAGCACCTCTGCTGAGACTGATCATAACAGGAAGCACATCTTGGTCATGCAGCCCTGAAAGAGATGGTTTTATTCTCTGTGACCATGATTTTGAGCAACTTGGCTACAATGTTGCATGCACAGAAAACATCCAACAGAGATAGATTGATGAGAGAAAAGTACATGGGGATGTGTGAAACCTGGGGCAGAAAGTGATAGCCACCATTATGAAGGAGGGAGTTTCCACAGAGGGCCTTGGTATGGAGTGAGAGGAAGAAGATGAAGAACAGAACCTGGAGCTGTGGCTTTTCTGAGAATCCCTGCAGGATAAATTACATCACAGTATCAGGATACTTATGGACCTTGAATAGTCTGTTCAGACCTTTTCTGCTCTACAGCTGAGCAAGAGAAAAGTGTTAAATCTATGGTCAATACAGTTAGGTCAAGATACTTTCATGTATCAGGATCTCAAAGATCTTAAATTAATTTTATCAATCATTAAATGCACCTATCACCAGCTAACATGGTCCTCCTAAAGAAACAAGCTGGCAGGATGCAGATCATGAAGTGCTCTCTTCATGCCATTGCTTAGTTTAGGTCCAATATTTTTAACTTTCTCATACCCATTCTCATCCCCAAATACTTCTCTCCACAGAGCTTTGATGACCCTTTTAAAGTGCAATGACCAATTTGTGTTACCGTTAAAGGGCTGCCATGCCCTGCTGTGATCAGAGTATGAACCCTGGGATCCTCGTGGATCAGGAAGGAAGAGTCTGGTAACATTCTACAGAGAGGGATCACAGCAAGAGCAGTCCAAGAGGTCTCTCCCTGCCAGTGAGGGACCAGACTTTTCCCTTCTGATTTGAAAGTACCCTCCTGATACCTTTGCTTGTACACATACCTCTTGCATCATGTGATCAGGCACCCAGGAATCAGCTCTACTCATGCACAGAGGAATCTGATGTATAGCCTCAGGCTTAGGACTTTGGTAAGGTGGTCTTCTTAGGGGGAGCTGAGAAAGATCCAAAAGATGGTGAAATCCCAAATGCAGGAGTGAGATAAAACATTGAATTGGCAGGAAAAGCTAAGTTTCCAAGGGCATGACCTCTGTGAACCCAATGTGAGAAGTTCCTCGGAAACTAGACCCAGGAATGCACAATGGTGTTATCCAGACTCATGCAATATCAGATACCACTGAGTGCTGGGAGCAAGGAGAAGCTAACAAAGACACAAGTTTAGAGTCAAAAGCAGAAACACAGAAAAACAGCACAGCAGAGGGAATCTGAGGGGCTTTTTAGAGCTCATGTTGATGTTCTGCTCCTCCTGTAGCACAGTCCTGGAAGGATGCATCCCAGCCAGCTAGGGCAGCCAACAGGAGCCTGGCAAAGGCACCAGCAACCAAGCCAGTAGTGTTAGAGACATCTTTTTCCCATTGTGCCCTATGGCTCTGGCTCCCTATGGTCCTTTAACATCTGGTCTCCTCTCCACTTTCAATATCCTCTCCTTGCTGTTCCTGAATAAAGGTGAATTCCCACAATCTTCAACCTAACTAATTTTGTGTCAGCATTTCAGAAATAAGCATAATTGCAGAAGTATTTCAGCATTATATTCTCACATGCATTATACAGGAACATGACCATCCTGCAGACAATTCTAAGTCCTCTTCTGATTGGCTTACAGGACTCAGGCTTGGCCCTGGGACTGCATCCTTTGAAACCAACCAAGCCAGGAAGAAGTGCTGCTGTACACACCCTGGGTAGGGAACCTCTCCTCCTCCTAGTTCTCATTTTGTGAATGGTGATTTTTCCATAAAGTTCAGGACATATCCTGATTCTCAAGGTGAGAGAGCAGGCAGGATGGGAGAGATGGGAGGGCCAGGAGGGAGGATTGTGCAGGGAGGATATCTCTGGGGCAGACCATCAGTCCTGGTATCTTGTCTGTCTTTCACCAGTGGGAGTCAAGTGGGGGGATGGACCTAGGAGTATCCACTGCAGGTTTCCCAGGCCTAAAGAGGGACATGTGCAAACCCAGTTTGCCAGGGCCTGATGTGGACAGTGAGTCAGGGCACAGCAAAGAGATTTCCAGCTCCTGGTTAATTCCAGTGTAAGTACTTTCCAGAGCCTTTGGAGAGAGCAGCTGCACATGTCTCAATGCCCCGACTCTCAGGTATGGACTCAGTTCTCTGGCTTACCAGCTTCTTCCTTGCTACCATCTCTAATTACAGGTTCCCTGTTCATACATTGCATGCAGTCCTGGAGCTGTTTTGTTAGTGGAATCCTCTGGGTTTCTAGGTTCTTGGCTATGTTGCATAAAGGAATTTAAGGATGTGCCATAAGGTAGACAAAGGAGTAGTTTACTAAGAAACAAGAAAAGAGATAGTACACATCCCAGACACAGGAATATGTGAGCTACAGAGTGAGATATGCATGTGGGGCACTAGGGGTAGCCTTTTTAAGGCACTTCCTTGTCCCCCTTTGCTACGTTAAGGAGGAACCCTAGCTATTTGCTGTCCTGATTGGTTGCACTTCTATCCTTACTTGTTAGTTTTCAAGGGACCATTGGGGAGGTCTTTCTGTTTGGAGTTATCCAGGATAACCCAGGAGTTTCAAATGGGACTTCATGACCAGTGTCTTGGTGGGCTTTTTGGCTGTAATGTTTACAACTGTGTTCTCAAGCAGCAGCCTTCCCTCAGGGGGTGTTTATGATCTGATGGTCTCATGGCTATGATCTAACCAAGGAAGTCCCAGCTGTTACAGCTTTATTCTGACTAGCCTCCTTTCTTTGTCTCCTATTTTAATCTGCCTCAACTGCCCCCTCAGAGAGTTTACATTCTTATTCTTAAGGGGGAGCTGAAGGGCAATGGACAGGGGCAGTAGTCCCTGCCTGACAGGGTGTGAAACTCTCTGGCTATTCTATTGAGGTTGAAGGAAGGCTGGTCTAGCATCATGGTTGGAACTGGATGAAATCTCCACATCACTAATACCTTGTTCTGGAAGGCATTGATTCTGTAAGAGAGAAACTTAGAATTTTGAAGATACATGGTCCTAATAAAAGGATAAAGTAGATGGCGGTAAGCATCCCCCAAAAGGGGGCCAGCCATGACAAACTGGACCATGGGAGAAAGAAACACCAGTTGCCTCCAGAAGCTACATCATCCCCAGGTTGATGGGCTTGATCTTGTAGGTTTCAAATGCTGTCTAGGACTATTCTGGAGTGAATTACATAGAAAAAGCATTCCTTCTTGATGAATAGGCAGATTCATCCCTGTGCTGCTGTTAGCATGTTTAGGGTTCTGTGGTTTTGCAGCGCCATGGTGGCAAGGGAGTCTATTTGTTGTCTAAGGCCTTCTATGTCACAGATAGTTTCTTCTATGCTGTTGGTTAACTCTAGGGATATATTTTGGTAGACTTGCTGGGTTTGGTATAACCTGCTAACCTTAGTTCCAATGACAATGGTTATGCATATGACAGCTCAGAGAGGGATGAGGAGAGTCACTGCACTAGACATAAACTAAAAGACAATATAGACAACAAGACAAACATCTGACAAGTAAATAAAGACAGTACTTAAGAGAACCATTCTTATATCTTATAGGCACTTTCATTAACTATTTGGAAAATGAATTGTTTGCTGAGACTTTTAACATGTTCAAAATCCCTCTGCATATGATCTAGAATAGAAGAGATATTATCACATTCATCAGGTATATAGGTACTAATGCTAATCAATGCACTAATCAATGCACAAGTTCCTCTTTGAGCTGCAGTTAATAGATCTAAATTCCCATTTGCAATACCATACATGTTGTCTCTCCATGGGAGCAGGCCATAATGACACTTGGCATTATGGTTTAGGTTCTACTTACATTATTATGCTAATTATTGCTCCACTTGGTATGTCCTTCACACAGCCAGTATGCTGCAGTACCATTGGTCCTAGGGAGAAGCTCCAGTGTTTAACTGGTCTGGTGCATAGGACCCTTTGGCACTATCGTTGCAACAGAAACAAGTCTTACATGATAAGAAAGCCCAAACAGCACTCGAAGAGGTGGAGGAACAAAGTTTTATTACCCGCAGGCCCAGAGGAGAGTTCAATCTCCAAATTCTGAGCCCCCTTTTCTGATTTTCATAAGTTTATATAGGTACACTAAGCAGGCAAATTCCTGAGCAGGCGGGTGGGCAGGGTTACAAAAGTAAAGAAGCTAAGGTAGTTTATCTTTCTAAAAGCAGAAGGCCATTAGGGAGGGAAAAAGAGTCATTATCTGTATAGATTTATAAATTTCAATTCAAAAGGGCAGCCCTGGGTGCTTATCTTCCTGAGGTGGATTCCAAGGAGAAAAGGGGAGGATGGAGGGGAGAGAGAGTTTATTTTTCTTGAAGCTGTGGGTTTCTGCTGAGGGCGGGGTTGGGGGGGTCTCTCTGCTTCCCTTATCACTATGAAACAAAGCCAGTCTATAGGCAATGTCCATTTAAATCCAGCGATATGGAGCCACTGTCAGATACCACAGGAAACCAAAACAGCAACATAATTTCCATCCACTTCAGGCATATGACCAGAGATGTGGTAGATACTTTTATTGTTTTAGGGGTTGAAGTGACTGATCTAGCCAATAACTCAAAGAGGCACCATACAGAGTATTAGGGGCCTGGTTTGAATGCACAAGGGAGGGTTGACAATATTAAAGTCTATCTCTTTTAATTTTTATATATTTTCTAAATACTTCCAATGCAGTTTATAACATATCAAATGAGCATAACTATTTCTAGTACTTCACTTTTTACTTTTATATCTTTACTATTATTGCATTAATGAACAGGTATTTTAATTTAGCAGTACAGGAAAAGACTACTTTCTCCATTATTTTATGAAAACCTAAGATTCCCAATGGAATCAAGATTATCTTCCCCCTACCACCATTTTAATATGCAGACAGTGGTGACCTCTGACAGGTTTCTTCATTATGAAGTTACTTTTTGTTATCAGTGTCACTTTAGGTTTCTGTTTAATAATGGCTTCCTGGAATTAGTCATTTAAATATTTCAGTTTACATGGTGGATGTACAAATTTCCTATAACTAGCCATGGGCTACTTTTACCTTTAGGTAAGCTTATTAAATTACCGTGTTAGCAACCAATGAAATTACTTTACCCATTTTAAGTCTTGTCTTACATCCTCATTCTGTTATGTGAAAAATAGTCATTTCACTTTATGACAGATCTTAATTTCATTAAACACAAACTTACAATTTTTATCATCTTAAAGATATAGTATATATAATGCAAATTTATTAGTCCCTATAAAGCTATGGAGATTATACCAAAGCCAAATAAGATTGAAACCTTTAGTCTATGCAAGATAAGTTCTTTTTCTCTTCCTCCACAGGAGGCTAAAATCTCTTTTTTAAAAATATACTAAATTTGTGAATAACCTTAAAAGCACACTGACTGCCACGTTCTGGAATATATTATAACTGTTTTAATTATAATTTATAAAAAAGTTTCCATTGTTTTCAAGGACTCTTCCTTTATTTACTAAAATTTGACAATTGGCTTATTAATTATTTTCATTTTAAGGCTGTTAAAATGTTTAATTTGGGGAATTACAAGACAAACTATAATTCTTAATTCTCCAGCCTAGTAGATAGAGTTTTAAATTAAACTTACATTTACCTATCTTGTCACACCTAGCCTTCCCCATAGCTCCAGCAAAGAGAAGAAGGCCCTGGGGAGCTGGGTAGGTCAAGGAGCTTAGGAAAAGCTTTTTTCCCTCTCCCAATAGTTTGTATATTGAGATTTCTATATGACCTTTCCACCCTACTCAGCCTCCTTAATTTGGGCTCCAGGAATATTCATTTACATATATAAACAGTCATTTAATTTTTTAACAATTTGAATAGAGCTTTTAAAAGAATTTTTATTAATTTGATATTACCATCCAGAGGAATGAAAATATACACTGAACAAATATGTATACAAAGATAGAGTTAGATGCAAAAGAACAGAACTCACTAACTATAATTTATAATTATATTATAATTTATATTATGATCATAATTTTCATTCTCTTACAAAATAAGTTTAACTGTATAATAGCATTATATTCAAAAGATCTCTTTGAAGGCTATTTGTGATTATCCTAATCTGCCCTGTGACCATGCAGTTTTGCGCAATAATTTCATTTCTTGGTTATTGGCTTTATAACCAAATTGTTCCCAATGCTTTCAAGTACAATTTTCAACATTTTCCTTTACTTCAGATCTTTGCTTATTTCTCATTTTGACTCTGACAGTCCTCGGATGAGCAACATAAATTCCAGTACAGTATATACTCACCGAGGTCATTGAAGTTACAGGGAAAGTGGATTTATCTTATGATCTGCTGTTTCAGTATCCTTTATGCTTGAGGTAGGAGGTTCCCAACTCTCCAGTCTTCAGAGATAACAGGACTCTTGTGGCTGGTAAAGTCAAAGAGTGGACATCTAGCCCCAAGAGCCAAGGATTCCACAAGGTAGCAATTTCCTCACAGGTTTTGGGGTCCCACCTGGGTAGTTATGAGAGAAAGCAGGGTTAGTAATGCCAGTGGAAGGACTGGAGACAGGAGTGTCTCAAATTTGCCTTCCCCCAGGGCATGGAGAGCAGAAGTTTTCATGGATTCAAATGGGGGAACAGAATAATTACCTTCACAATGGTTAGGCCAGTCCTGAAACAACCTTAAGCAAAGGGCAAACTCAGTTTAAAATTACCATCAGGATAACAAGCATACCACAAGATTGAGACTAGTCTTGAAGTAACCACAAACAAAGGTAAATTAGTCTGGGGTTACCATCACAATAGCTTAAGTCTAAGGGCAAAACTAGTAAGTCACAAAATAACCCTAAGCAAAAGTAAGTTTAGTGTTACCATGATAATAGTAGGTCTAGGGGAGAAGCTAGTCTCACAATAACCATATGCAAAGGTAAGGTCAGTTTAGGATTACCATCACAATATAAGTATAGTCTAAATCCAGCCAGTTTCAGCAATTTCAGATATTAGCCTTTTGTTGTTTTATAATATAAAGGTATCTATAATGATTTTGTCTTAAATCATAGTTAACAGTTTCTAGTAAATTTTCACTTCAAAATAAATTTTGCATTTTTGTTTATTAGCCAAGCAACTAAAACAAATTTATTAGTAACATTAATGTGCTAAGTTTTTCTACTTTTCCAGCAGTTGAACTAATTCCATTTGTGATTTCTTTTATACATTAAATCCAATTGCAAGATAATATTGAAATTTAAAGACTCTTTTTTAGGTTACTTTTCTCTGTTATCCAACTTGTAACAGGTGAACCCCAAATCTGAATTATGAGCTCCTAGGAATGAGCAGACTGCCAAAATTAAATTAAGCACAAATTAGAACAGAAGAAAGAATTTTACAGAGTTACTTAGCATAGGGAAAGGTCTGAGTTTGGAATCACCTTCATGCAAAGTGCCGAGTGTCCACCCCTTGGCAGAAATCTTGACCAGAAACCTCCAGCTTCATTCCCCCAGGGAAATCCCCAGGGAGCTGCTAGGCACAGAGCTGAAGGATCCAGGGAATATCTGTAGCCAGCAAGACATAAATTAGGGCTGGGAGCTGCATTCCCAATAGCTACCTCTCACAAGGGATAAAGTCCTCTGGGCTTTTTTGCCACAAGGATTAGAGTGTTGTAAGGGTTCTGGCAAAGATCTAGGAGGCCATTCTCCAGGAACTTTATAATCATGGGCTAGAGGCCTTTAACAGTTTCCTCCTTGATGGGATACTGTTAATTGATGGCTTATGAGGTTTCTTATTCTACAGGGAAGAGGTTTAGTAAACTGCCTAGATCTTGATTCACCATTCACTCCCCTTATTAGGCACAGGTGAGGCTAGAGAGTTCCGGTGTGGCAGGTCAGGACTAAGTAAGTGGCTCCTGTGTTAATTAAGAAATTAACAACCTTACCTGCCATGTGAAGGGTCACCCAAGGCTCCTCCTTGTTGATGGTTTGTGGTATCATCCAGGGAACAACAGGTGGCCTAGGATCCCTTCTGTCCTCCCCTGGGGCAAGGCCCTGGTGGGTCCCAGAAATGAAGCAGCTTGTGTCCAGAGAACCAACTCTCCACACTTGATGCAGGTTCCTGATGATGTAGGGCTTGGATTTAGGTGGCCCTGAGGTGACATGGTGACTTTTATAGTGGCAGCTCAAAGGTGAGCCTATCTCTGTGCTTGCCCCTCCTTACCTGTTTCTTCTTGGTGGTGCAGTCTCAATTGTTAACAACTGCAGAGGCTATTTCTGAAAAGAATTCACGGAAGTTTGGGGATCCAGGGAGTTTTTGAAGCTTCCTACAGATATTCAAGGCAGACTGGCTATAAAGTGAGTTCCTAGGTAGATCCATTCTTCTCTAGAGTCAGAATCTACCCAAAGGCATTTTTTATTGCCTCTACCAGCTTTCCTTGAAATAAGGCTGATTTTCTAGGTTCTGCTTCTGAGTAGTTTCCCTAAGCTTATTTTAATTAACCAGTTTGGTAGTGCAATCATCATCCCTTTGAGTAGACATGTGACCACATGGTCTCTGGTCCTCAGATCTGCCTGTCCAGGAAGTTTAACTGGAATTCAAGATCCCATACAGGGGCCACTCTTGGCCATCCTTTAATGTGTAATGCAGCCATGTGGTGGCAGGGGAAGATTAGCCTCTTCCATTCTAGACCATCAGTAGGTAGGGTGTACCAGTTCCTAGGAAGACTCCCCAGTGTGGAGCTTGCTGGGATGCTGGATAAGTTACCCATTTTCCTAGGGAAGAATAAACACATTCATCAGTCTTAGTGGCATCCCACTCTTAGACCTGACCAAACTGAAATTCCTTGCCACCCCAGCATCCTGGAAGTCAGGAGCCCTGCTCACCAACCCAGTGTTCTGGGGATCGGGACCCCTGCATACTGGGAATCCCTAGGGACTTAGAGGTCTCAGGAGATGTCAGGGTCCTGTTCCTAGACTGAGCCTACCAAGTTTGTCTTCCTCCCTAGGAAAAGGACTATCTAGTAACCCTTTTTCAGCCTACTTTTGCAGAGGTCTTAGGAAGTAGCTGTGAGAGAGAGCTCATTTTATGGCTACTGCCAGGGACTGAGTTTTGCAGTTAAACCAGACATCAAGAAGCATATTAAGAAGCTAGAAAGCTATTGTTCTCTATTGCAAGAAAACAGCCTCAGGGGCCCTAGAGGTAATGGATTGATAGGGATCTCAGGACCTCCTGGGGATTGAGTAAGGAAAAAACCATTGGACTAGGCCCAGGTTGGGAGTCTTGGGGAGCCCTGATAAGACAAAAGCAGGCACAGACAGGCTCTAATTAAAAAGCCTAGACTAGCCAGTCTTTGTTGGGTGTTAGGGAGTGTTATTCAGCTCTTTGTCTCCTGGCTGGCTCATCAAATATGTTAGCAAAAATCTCTGCATTTCTAGGTTCTTGGCTATGCTACATAAAGGAATTTAAGGACATGTCATAAGGTAGGCAAGGAAGTAGAGTTTATTAGGAAAAAAGTAAAGAGATAGTACACACCCACGATATAGGTGCAAGTGTGCTACAGGTTGAGACATGCACTTGCGTCCTGGGGTTTCCTCCTCCTGCTTTGCCATATTAAGGAGGAACCCCAGCTATTTGCTGTTCTGATTGGTTGCACTTCTATCCTTACCTGTTAGCTTACAGGGGACCAATGGGGAGGTCTTTTTGTTTGGAGTTATCTGGTGCATCTTCTGAGCCCAGAAGTTTAAAATGGGACCTCATTACAGTGTCTTGGCAAGGTTTTCAGCTGTGTTCTCAAGCAGGAGCCTTCCCTCAGGGGGTTTCCAGGCAGGGTTGCATGGCTATATTCTGACTGGGGCCTGTGGGGTCCCAGCTACTATAGCTTTATTCTGACCAGCTGCCTTCCTTCATCTTCAATACTAACCTGTCTCATTTTGGTCGACTCTCACTCACCTGCTGATACCTCCCAGCTGTTCAAGTCCATCTGTGGCCCACTACACCAATGTGAGCCTCCCCAGCCTGGGTGAGGGGTGATGCCTCCAGACCTGGAGCCACTGCAGATACCAGGGGTGCAGCTTTTCCCTACCTCAATGGGTAGGGCCACAGGTTGGAGACAGCTTGGGGTGGGTTGTGGATGCCTGTCTGCCCCCCCATTGCCACACCTCTCCACCTGTCAACAGACCAACTGACTTCTGACCCCTGAGATACAAGGAGGACTGCCCAGCCAGAAGAGATTTTGCCCTCTTCTTGCCTTCAATGATAGTGGCTGATTTGCATATATTTCCTCTTCAGCAACAGAGTGGAGTCTATCCCCACGTCATAGGGCCTAGAAGGAGAGCCTCCCACCTCATGGCTTCCATTGGGACAGTGTTTCTCTCTGGTCAGGACCTGGGGCAGATTAAGGCTAGGTCCCCAGAATGCCAGGCAAATGGCCATTTCAGCTGCTTGGGAACCCCACATGCTGGAACAAGCAGGTCAGTCTTCAGGATGTGTAGGCACATGGCCCTGAGCTACTAGGGGCATATTTACCCCACATAGGCAGCTTTGAACCTTGGTGGACAGGACTGGTAGGACATAGTGGAAAAGGGGGACTTGAGGTCAAATCCTGCCTGCAACCTATTTTGGCAGGCAGTCCAAGTTCTTTCCAGACCCTGTAAGTAGAATGGACACCAGAGACTTCCCTCTGTTGCCTGGATTTCTCTTGGAGAAAAGGTACTTTCACTCCTCTTCCACTTTCTCCAAAAGGCTTGGATGCTGAGATGACTCATGAGAATGTCCGTTAAATCACATTCCTTGTTGTCATCATGGACTTTGGAAGGCTTTCCCAAAGTGCTGCAGGGCTGCACATACCCATGCTCAGAAGAGCCAGCTCTTGAGATGCAGTGCTCTGTGGTCCCCACCTTGAAATTCTTACTGTATTTTTGAAAGTGTGCCTTTACAGGGAGTCTGACGGAATAATGGCACAGGCCTTGGGGCTGGGAGCCTCTGCCTTGGTGTAGGCCTGCCTCCTGCCACCCAGTCTCCCTGAGGAGGTCCTGACTGCCCACTTCTCCATCTTCTGGTGCCCTACGTTCACCTGGCTGTCCTCCTGGGAGGTTGGGGTTGGGTTTGTGTGACATGCAGTATCTGTGGGGAGAGCCTGTGTCTGGGGAGAGTCTGGTGATACCATCTGAGCCCCAGCCTGGAAGAACCATGGTGTGGCCAGAGGATATGTAAGTGGGGTAAGCTCTTGCCCACCCCTGATCCAGACTCTGAGCATGTCCCAGCATGAAGGGTGCAAAGCCCTTGGGTGTTGCCCATTGCTGTGGTTGTGGCAGTAAGACAGTGGGATGGGGAGATCCCTGGCCTCACTTCCCTTAGTCAAGCCAGGGCATGGCTTGTGTGTCTGGCGGTGGTTGGCCATGTGCTTGTGTGTTTGGAGTCAAGGGTAGGATCCTAGAGCCTGTGAGGTTCTGCACTCACTTCATGCGTATCCCTGTGCCCAAGAGTGTGCCAGATTAAATAACATAAAAAGCTCCATGGCAGGTTGAGTGCCTGTGGAAAAAGGAAAAAATACTACATTTTAAAAGTTTAATGGTACTTTCCCAGCTTTGTGAACTTGGAGCTCCATACTTTTGCTTTGTACTGGATCCCACCAATGTATAGCCTGCCCTGCTGTTCTGTCCTGGAGCCCTGGTCTTGGGGCCTCTGCTGGCCTGGGAGCTGCAGACAGTATGAGCCCTGAGGGCTGGCCAGTGAGGTTGTCTTTACCCTTCAGGAGCCCCAGTGGGCTCTCCTGCTTCTGCATAGTCTCCCCTCTGCAATGCTCCCTGAAGCCCAGGCCCAGCCTCCCATAGACATACCCCAAGCTATCCTGGACCTGGCCTTGGCTGCTCTGAGGTGGGTCAGTGCCCCAAGGGCTGCAGGGTGTCTGCCTCTACCATTGCCAGGGTGCCTGTGCAGTCCTATTAGTTCACCTGCAGCCAGGGAGGGCAGCTTAAAGACATCTCAGGTTCCCTCCCTCCCAGCTCTTCCCAGTATTGCAAGTACAAGTTCACCTGCCACCAGCACAGTCTGAAATGGTCTGAATTTAGGACCTAATTCCAGGGACTGAAGCCTACATCAGGATAGCCCTCACTGAGGAGGGGGATCAGTTGCTGGGCAGACTGTTCCAGCCTCCCTCAGGGGTGGACTCAGGGTCCTCAGCAACCCTGAATCCAGGTGCCATGGGTGTAACCTATTCCACAATGTGCTCTTTTTATGGGTCTGTATCTTCAGGTATCTTGTCTCCTGGGCCCTCCTGTGCACTTTCTGGTCTTGGCCCCCAAATAAATTGGTGGATGCAGGTCCTTTTGTCTCAAGGTATGATTTAGCAGCATGCACATCAACACCCTCTCCAGAGGCCACCTCCTGTAAAACAGGTAACTCCAGTTGTATTTTTCCCATGCTTCCCACCCAAAGGCCTCCACTGCATGGAAATTGTGGGCCAGAGCCACTCACTGTCAGAGGAGTCTTCAGTAAGAACCTACTTTGCATTTGCTGACTGTACACTGCAGAGCTGCCATACAACAACTACTCTAAGATTTAACCAGTCATTGTATGGGAAAGACCAGGGGACTGAGAGTAGGCAGAGGGTGGTCAAGGTGGGACAGCAGTATTTACACAGAATTAGAATAAGCATTTCCCCCTTGCTGAAGGCCCCCAACTTGATACATTTAAACCCAGTTTTCATCCAGGGCTGCCTCTTCTGATCCACAAAAGTGAAACAAATGTAAGATATGGACTATAGTTAGTAGTAATATTTTGAAAATATTTTTTCATAATTTTTAAAAAATTTATTGAATTATATCACTCATACACAAACATACATAAAGAATAAGTGTATAGTAATAGTTGTGAAGTTACAAAACAAACATATAACATCATACGTCAACCCTCCACCAGCAGTTTGCATAATCATGAGACATTTGTTACAAATTATGAAAGAATATTGACAAAATCGTACTACTAATTATAGTCCCAATCCTACATTTGGTGTATTTTCCCCCTAACCCACCCTCTTATTATTTTTTAAATATATTTTTATGACAGAAGTTGTAAACTTACAAAACAATCATGCACATGTGCAGAATTCCCAAACAACACCCCTCTATCAACACACCACACCCTGGTGGAATATTTGTTACAGATTTTGAGACATATCATCTGATTACTACCAGGCCCACAGCGTACATTTGGCACACATTTTCCACACTCCCCCATTACCTACACAGTACATCTTTGGCATAGATGCAAGAATATTACATTATTACTGTTAACCACACTCCATAGGCAACTCCAGTTGTATTTTTCCCATGCTTCTCCACATTCCCACCACCCTACAATACTGATGTACATCTCCTGTAGCTCACAAAGGACACTCTTGCATCTGTACCATCAACCACGATTCTCATCCACCTCTAGGAGTACTGTGCTATTCAGTCAGTAGATTATTTTCTAACTTTCTGTCAATTGGCATTTACATGCCTAGAATACCATTTTCAGCCACATCTCCATTTATAAACCAGCTGTTACTCACTATAATGTGTTATCATCAATTCTGTACGTTTCCACACTTTTACAGTAAAGCTAATTGAAACTTCTATATACATTAAATATCAGTAGTCCATCTCAGTCCTTCTCTTATCTCCTTTAAGAATCCACCACCTACCACCAAGTTGTGAAGATATTTTCCAACATTTTCTTCTAGAAACTTTATGATTCTTGCTTTTATATTTAAGTATTTGATTCATTTTGAGTTAATTTTTGTATAGGGTGTGAGATTGGGGTCCTATTTCCTTCTTTTGCTATGGATATCCAATTTTCTCAGCACCATTTGTTGAATGGACTATTCTGCCTAAGCTGGGTGGGTTTGACAGGCTAGTCAAAAATCACTTGACCATAGATGTGAGGGTCTATTTCTGAACCATCAATTCAGTTCCATTGGTCTATGTGTCTGTCTTTATGCCAGTACCATGCTGTTTTTACCAC
>JAKSZT010032888.1:818939-893525 GCA_026826555.1 Tolypeutes matacus
CACTGATATGACTGAGGAAAGTGAGCAGTCTCTGAGAACCATTGCCTGAAAGATAGGTTAACAATGGAGAGTAAGAGAAGAGCAGGCTTTGAGCCATCACCCATAAGGACATAATCTATGGTAAAGGGATAGTGTGTGGTTGCATGTTGGGGGATGGGGCAGATGAGTGGTGGTGTTCCTGAGTTTGGAGGTAAAGCACTGGGGGGGGGTGGATTAGGAAGGGCTGGTTCAAATCCCCAGGGCATGTAACTGTGAATCTTGACATTCCATGGGTAGGGAGAGGGTGGTATCATGGGTCCTGGGGGGCTGGGGGAAAGGGAAGAGTCAAGATCTAATGGGGTGTTTGGTGGTCATGGGGAAGGTTTTTCATTACCTTACAGTAATGGACACAGGACATGTTAAATATCATCAAAATTATTAAACTGTATCATCTAAATTGTAAACTATACTGTAAATCATTGACAATGTTTAGTTGCTGTATTTTGCTATCTGTTTAACAGTTATAACAATGCTAACATTCAAAAAAAAAGGAGAGGTTAATATAGGGTGGGGAAGTTGGGGTGGTTTGGTATCTGGGAGTCTTCGGCACTCCGTATGTGACTTTGCTGTGACCTAAAACTTCTTTGAAAATCAAATGAAAAATTGGGAGACAATGGGGATTGAGAGGGGAAGGTGTCACAGCACACCAGACATCTGATAACACAGTGATAAAAGGAAGGAAAGAAAAAAAAAAAGAGAAAGGAAAAAAAATGAATATATATATATATATTTATTTATATATTTATATATCTTTTTTTTAAAAAAAAGGCATTTCCTTTTCCTTTTTGCCCACTTTTTGAATGTCCCAATCCGCTAATTATATTTTATTTTGTTTCGGTTTTTTTTTTGATTATTTGTTTTTTTTTCCTTCTCTTTTCCTTTTTTTTTTTTCCCCTGAGTTTCCTTATGTTTGTCTCTTGCATGTAAACTTATAATGTTTGTTTCTTTTTCCTAGTAAGTGTATTTGATTATTTTATGGACTACATGTTCATGGAGGATTTGGATCGCAGAAGGTTACAATGGATACTGCAGGGGATTAATGGTGGGGGGTGTCTGGGAGGGGGGTTTCATGGGAATTAGTTCCTCCGAATATACATGAAAGATATACAAAATTGTTCAAAAGATCAAAAGATGGGGCATGGTTATTATGGGTGGACAATCACACAATAAATGAGGGAATCTGAATTCCTAGCCTGGAGAGCTCTGCCACAGTCTCCAAGGGAGCAGCAATAGTCCTCTGAGTGTAGGGACAGTGTCTGTCGAAAGATGATGACCCACTGATGTGCTCTTTTTATTGATGACTACCCTTGTGAGTCTTTGCTCTTGTAACTGAGACTTAGCCTTCAGTTGTGGGGTGCCTAAGGGTTGCCACCTGGGAGCCTTCTTGTTGCTCAAATGTGGCCTCTCTCTAAGCCAAACTCAGCATAAGATTGCATTACCTTCCCCCCAACGTGGGACGTGACTCCCAGGGATGAGCCTCCCTGGCAACGAGGGATTAATACCAAGTGCTAACTGGCAACACACCTGGAAAAAGACCTTGAATTAAAGGGGGAAATGGTAAAGACAAATGAGTTCAAGTGGCTAAGAGACTTCAAAGAGAGTCGGGAGGTCATCCCAGAGGTGACTCTTAGGCACACCTCAGTAGGAGCTCATAGAACATCTAAATGCCTATCACCCCACATAGAGGGGCTCCTGAGAGCTCTGGAGACACCCAGGTCCTATATAAGTGGGGTTAGACCCAGAGACTGATGCCTTATCAGTGGGCTCTATTTTGGAATCTGTGCTCCTGAGAGTGACAGAATTGGACTCAAATAAGTCCTCCCTGCACAGGGTTCATCAGTCCCTTCTATTCAAACCTATATGTGATGCTGAAGTTCTTAGGTATACTTCCAGAGACTGGAGCCTCTGGCCTACCTATGTGCCAGGTGTGCATGGAATCTCGGTGGAGCTGCAACTCCTACCCTACAGCTCAATGGACTCAACCAAGTCACCTGGCGAGGAGACAACGATGGGAAATGGCCATCCCAGGGAATGGAGAGGGCCTGCATCTGCAGGCAGGATCATCCCTCCCCCCATATCCATGGGATATAAGCCCTCTCTCACTTGGAGGTGGAGTGGACATCACCATCCCAGTTCCCTCAGGATTGGGGGAAGAACTATGGACTAGAATGGACTTGATGGTATTCTGTTGTTCACATATGGTGATTCTAGCAATGGAAGAAATTATAACAATGAGGAGGAGCCAGTGGCCACTAGACACTTTTGGGGCAGGGAGGGGATGAGCAGTTGAAATACAGGGGCTTCTTTGGGATTTGGAGGTTGTCTTGAGTACCTTTGTGGCAACGGATGTAGGCCATTTTAAAACAGCACATACCACCCAGAACTGTGTGGGAGAAAGTGTTGTCTACGGTGTGAACTGTGGTCTATGGTTGGTGGCAAGGCCCCAGGATGTGTAAGTCCATTGAGGGTAGTGGGCCACACTTGTGGGAGATGTTTGTGTGGGATGTGGTGGGAGGTGTGGGAGGTGGGCAACATGGGAATTCCAGTGGGTTCCTTGTAATATTTTGGGTATCTAAGCACCTCTTAAAATATATTTATATATATGCATAAATAACATTTTTGGAAGCAAATGCACATATATGCATATACACTTATATATCATTTTGCAAATGTTGGTATGTATTGTGAAAATTTTGATTTTCTCCCACAATAAAAAAAAAAAATGCTGGCACAATTTTTATCAGGATTGCATTGAATCTGTATTTTCTCCCATTGCATACGCTGCCTTTTTATTTTCTTAATAATGCCCTTTGATGTGCAGAAGTTTTTAATTTTGAGGATACCCCATTTATCTGTTTTTTCTCTTGCTGCTTGTGCTTTGGTTGTGAAGTTCATGAAACCATTTCCTATTACAAGATCCCATAAATGCTTCCCTACATTATCTTCCAAGGTCTTTATGGTTTTGGCTCTTATATTTAGATCTTTGATACATCTTGAGTTGATTTTTGTATAAGGTGTGAGATGGTATTTTTCTCCCATTCTTTTGGATAGGATATCCAGTTCTCCAAGCACCACTTGTTAAAGAGGCCATTCTCTCCCAACTGAGTGGGCTTGGTGGCTTTGTCAAATATCAGATGACTGTATGTGCAAGGATCTATATCAGAACTCTCAATTCAGTTCCATTGGTCAGTAGATCTATCCTTGTGCCAATACCATGCAGTTTTGATCACTGTAGCTTTGTAGAATGTTTTAAAGACAGGTAATGTGATACCTCCAACTTCACTTTTCTTTTTGAATATGTCTTTGGCAATTTTGGGCCTCTTACCTTTCCAAATATATTTTGTAGTTAGTTTTTCCATTTCCTTAAAAAATAGATTGTTGACTTTTATTGGGATTGCATTAAATCTGTAAATTTGTTTGTGTATGATAGACATCTTGATGATTTTTAGTCTTTTTATCCATGAACAGGGAATCTTTTTCCATTTATTTAAGTCTTCTTTGATTTCCTTTAACAGTGTTGTGTAGTTTTCTGTATATAAGTACTTTATATTTTTAGTTAAATTTATTCCTATGTATTTGATTCTTTTTGTTACTATTGTAAATGGTATTTTTTTTAAAAATGTCCTCCTCAAATTGTTCATTATTGGTGTACAGAAATGCTACTGATTTTTGAGCATTGATCTTATAGCCTGCGACATTACTGAACACTTTTATAAGTTCTAGAAGCTTTGTTGTAGATGTCTCAGGGCTTTCTAAGTATAGGATCATGTCATCTGCAAATAATGAAATTTTTACTTCCTCTTTTCCAATCTTAATGCCTTTTATATCCTTTTCTTGCCTCAATGCTCAAGTAAGTACTTCTAAGACAATGTTAAATAGGAGTGGTGATAGTGGCCATTCTTGTCTTGTACCTGATCTCAGAGGAAAGGCTTTTAGGATTTCATCAAAGGATGTTAGCTTTGAGTTTTTCATATATACCCTTTAGCATGTCCAGAAACATTCCTTCTATTGCTGTCTTTTGCAGTGTTTTTATCAGGAAAGGCTGATGTATTTTTTGAAATGCTTTTTCTGCATCTATAGAGATGATCATGTGATTTTTTTCTTTCAATCTGTTTATGTATTATATTACATTGATTGATTTTCTTATGGTGAACCATCCTTGCATACCTGGGATGAAACCCACTTGTTCGTGGTGTATAATCCTTTTGATATGTTGTTAATGTGATTAGCAAGTATTTTGTTGAGGATTTTAGCATCTAGTTTCATTAGAGAAATTGGTCTGTAATTTTCCTTTCTTGTGGTATCTTTGTTTGGTTTTGATATTAGGGTAATGTTGTCATCAAAGAATGAGTTAGGCAATATTCCTTCCACTTCTATTTTTGGGAAGATCTGAAGCAGAATTGGTGTTAGCTCTTTCCAGAATGTTTGGTAGAATTCAGCTATGAAGCCATCTGGTCCTGGGCTCTTCTTAGTTGGGAGGCTTTTGATGACTGAGTCTATCTCTGTACTTGCAATTGGACTGTTGTGTTCATCAGTTTCTTTCATCAATGTAGGCTGTTTGTGAGTTTCTAGAAACTTGCCTATTTCCTCTAAATTATCATTCTTGTTGGCATATAATTTTTCAAAGTATCCTATTATGATTCTCTATTTCTGTGGGGTCAGTAGGGATATCCCCTTGCTCATTCCTTATTTTATGTATTTGCATCTGCTCTCTCTTTTTCTTTGTTAGTCTGGCTAAGGGTATGTCAATTTTATTGATCTTCTCAAAGAACCAGCTTTAGGTTTTGTTTACTTTGTTTCTAGTGCTTTCTTATTCTCTACTTCATTTAGCTCTGCTCTAATCTTCATTATTTCCTTCTTTCTAATTCCTTTGGGTTTAGTTTGTTGTTGCTCCAAGTGTGCAGTTAGGTATTCAGTTTTAGCTCTTTCCTGTTTTTTAATATATGTATTTATGGCTATGAACTTCCCTCTCAGGACTGCTTTCTCTGCATCCCATAGGCCTTGATATGTTGTGTTGTCATTTTCATTAGTTTCAAGGTAATTACTGATTTCTTTTGAGATTTCCTCCTTGACCCACTGTTTGTCTAAGAGTGTGTTGTTTAACTTCCATATCTTTGTCCCTTATCTGTTTCTCTGGCCCTTAGTGATTTCCAATTTCATTCCACTGTGGTCAGAGAAATTACTTTGTATAATCTCAATCTTTCTGAATTCATTGAGAGTTGTTCTGTGGCCTTGCATGTGTTCTATCTTGGAATATGATCCATGTACACTTGAGAAGAATGCAAATCCTGCTGTATTAGGGTGTAGTGTTCTGTATATGTCTATTAAGTCCAGGTCCTCTAATGTATTGTTCAAAGCCTTTGTTTCTTTATTGATTCTCTGTCAAGATGTTCTGTCCAATGATGATAATGGTGTATTAAAGTCCCCTGCTTTAATTGTAGAGGCATTTATTTCTCCACTTAATTTTTCCAGAGTTTGCCTCATGTATTTTGAGATACCCCGATTAGGTTCATAAATGTTTATGACTGTTCTTTCTTCTTGAGAGATTACACCTTTTACTAATATATAGCTTCCATCTTTGTCTCTTACAATAGTTTTGCATTTAAAGTGTATTTTGTCTGATATTAGAATGGCTACTCCTGCCCTTTTTTGCGTATTGTTAGGATGTAAAATTGTTTTCCAGCCATTCACTTTCAGCCTCCTTCAATCCCTGGGTCAAAGATGGGTTTCTTGTAGACAGCATATAGATGGATCATATTTTCTTATCCATTCTGCCAATCTGTGTCTTTTGATTGGTGAATTTAATCCATTAACATTCAGTGTTATTACTCATAATGAATTTCTTTCTTCAGCCATTTTTTCTTTGGGTTAATGTATGTCATATGTTGTTTTGTTTCTCTTTTTGACTTTTCAGTTGTTTTTAAACTCTCCTCCAACTCTCTCTCCTTTGTTTTTTCCTTTCAACTTGTAGAGATTCCTTTAGTATTTCTTGAAGTGCTGGTTTCTTCTTGACATACTCTCTTAATTGCTGTTTATCTGTGAATATTTTGAACTCTCCATCATTTTTGAATGCCAATTTTGCTGGATAGAGAATTTGTGGCTGGACGTTATTTTCTTTTAATGTTTTGACTATGTCATACCACTGTCTTCTTGCCTCCATGGTTTCAGCTGAGAAATCAGCACTTAATCTTATTGTGCTTCCCTTGTATGTGATGGTTCTCTTTTCTCTTGCTGCCTTGAGTATTTTCTCTTTGTCTTGAGCATTGGACATTTTGACAAGTGTATGTCTTGGAGTTGGCCTGTTGGGATTTATACTCTTTGGGGAGTGCTGTGCTTCCTGGATCTGCACATCCATCTCTCTCAATAGTGTTGGGAAGTTTTCAGCCATTATTTCCTTCAACACTCCTTCTGTTCCCTTTCCCTTCTCATCTCTTTTTGGGAGGCCCATAATGCATATGTTTGTGCATTTTGTGTTTTTCAGTTAAATCCCTGAGTACCTGCTGTATTTTTTCTATCTTTTTGTCTATCTGTTCTACTATCTGCTTGATTTCAGATGTATTGTCTTCCACATGACTAATTCTTTTTCTACCTGTTCAAATCTGCTGTTATGTGAATCCAGTGTCTTTCTGATTTCTTGGATTGTGCCATTGACCACCATCGTATCCGTTCTTTTTGTGTATGTTGACAATTTCTTCAGTATGTTCTCCCAGTGTCTTCTTTATATCCTTAATCGCTTCCTTCACTTCATTAATTTGGTCCATGGTATTTCTTTGGAAATCTTTGATTAGTTGTTCAATGTTCTGCATCTCTTCCTGGTTTTTAGTTTGTTCATTGGACTGGTCCATGTCTTTCTGTTTCTCAGTGTGGTTTGTAATTTTTGTTGCCCTCTAGTCATCATTTTATCTTGATGGGTTTATTCGGTTGATTAGTTTCTCTCTCTGCTCTAGAGTTTTATTTAGCTGGTGGTTCTGTGTGTGTGTTAACTTTTCTCTTTGTCCCTTTTTCTTCTTATTTTATTTCCTTGCTTCTTTCTATGTTACCTTGAAGGCAAAAAGATTAGGGCCAGAGGAATCAAAAGATGTGAGAAAGGAAGAAGGATAATAATAATATGATAAAAGGTAGAAGAGGGGCCATATAAGTCTTAGTGAAATGAATATTTAACTCATGTAGGCAGGGTAGAGTAATAGGGAAAAAAGTGGAGTACCTACAATGGGCTGGGAAACCAAATAGAGGAATATATATATAATGATTTAGAAGGCTATAATGATCAGGAGTGAGAGAAAGAGTGAAGAAAAGGCTGAAAGTAAAAAGTTAATATTAATGAAAAAAAGAAGAAAACAGTATGGATAGAATAGAAATTGACACCCTTAAGTTGTGGGATAATGAAAAACGTGGTGTGTAAGAACTACAACAGAAAGCAGAAGGTAGAATGATGAAGGAAGGGGAAGAGATAGCTTGGGATACAAAATCAATATAGACAGAGAATGGGATATCACTGAAGAAGAAGCAAATCAAAGAAGAGACAAGCTAGCAGCACCTAATTACAGAGAAAAAAATAAAAATTAAAAAGAAGGCAAAAAGAAGGGGGGAGGAAAGAGGAAAGAAAAGCAAGAGACAACAAATAAACAGAGAAAAACCAAACAACCACATAAGTAAGCAGTCAAACAAAGCTAAGGAAGAACAGTGTTCCCATCTAGGGTCCTCGTGGAACCTCTCAGCCACTTGTGTTTATCAATCAGTTTCCCTGAAGGGTTCTATCTGCAGGATTTGAGGTAGGTTTTAGCTATTAAACTAAATTAAAAAGAAGAATTCATTTTTCACTTTTAAAGTCACTATCTTCTTCTTCTTTTTCTTTTTTTTTTTTTTTTTTTTTTGGCAAAATAAGGGACCCAAATGAAGTCCTCTTCTAGACCACCCCCTTCACCGAGATGACCCTAACTAGGCTTGTGGAAACTAATCAAGCACTTCCCACTTCCTGGCCTCCCCAGAGGAGCTGAAGCTCTGATGCTTGTCAGTGCAGAATGATAAAATTGGCTGACTCTGCCCCCTCTGGAGCCAAGCCTCAGTGTCACCGGGCCTGCTGGGTAAGTCAGGCTTCCTC
Organism: Tolypeutes matacus; assembly: GCA_026826555.1. Lineage (NCBI taxonomy): Eukaryota > Metazoa > Chordata > Mammalia > Cingulata > Chlamyphoridae > Tolypeutes > Tolypeutes matacus. The sequence continues at coordinate 827,080 of JAKSZT010032888.1, forward strand.
AGTAGATTCATCTCTCCCCACAGCCTGGTGCTGCTTTAAGCCAGCTTATCTCTTCCCCAAAGCTATGAGGGGGTCCATTTAGCCAAATCCACAGAAGGGAAACCCTTCTCCACCATCTGTCAGAACCCTCCCTTTCTCGGAGAATGCTCTTTCTCACCCAGTTAGCGGTGTTTGGGGCATATCCCTGGGCAGCTAGGTAAATCAACTTCCTCAGAATATTCACCCTTCCCCTCTTCCCAGTGTTGATTCATTCTGGCTATTTTGTTTGCCCAAGCTGCAAGGGTTCCCAGGCAGCCAAATCCACAGAAATGAAACCCCTCTCCACCTTCCATGAAAATCCTCCCACTCTCAGAGAATGTGTCCTCCCACCGGGCCGCTGGGTGGGAATCACGACTCAAATCAGCCTTTCTCCCTGAGGGTTGGGCTCAGCTGTCTGTGTTAACTGGCACAAGCAGGCTTAAAACTAACGAATCTCTACCAATCAATCCATGCCTTCGATCTGCCTGCAGATAGATGTCCCAAGCTTCTCGCTCCATGCACCCACAGTACAGACTCCCGGGCAGGACCCCATCCACAATCGGCCGTCCTCAGAGAGCTAGTCAGCAAGTGCCCTCCTAAACTGACGCCATCTTGCCTCTCCTCCAATGTCTTCTTAATATCCTTGATTTCTTTGGCCATCTCATTGAATTTATTAAGATTTGCTTGAACATCTATGATTAGTTTCCTCAACTCCTTTATGTCATTTGTAGGCTTATCTTGTTCCTTTTACTGGGCCATATCTTCCTGTTTCTTCATGTGGATTGTGATTTTTTTGTTGGTGTCTTGGCATCAGGCTTACTAGAGTGTTTATTCTGGGTGCAGTTTTTCTCTTTAGTTTAAGGCTTCCTGCCCTTCTCCCTTGCTGGTTGTGTAGTATGAGCCAAGGATGTAGTTGGTGCTGTAAGCTGTGGAGGCTCAAGCTACCCTCATTGCCCCAAGGACCAATGAAGCTTCTCCCAACTTTCTCCTTTGCCAGGGGTTGAGACAGAGCCACAGCTGTATGGAATAATCTAACTCATACAGGTGTAGACTCTAATTGTCTAGAGAAACTGATGAAGCTTCATGGCCCTTTCTCCCCTGCCTGGGGCAAGGATGGAGCTGTAGATGTGGGCAGCAACCTATGCATTGCCCTGGTAGGCTTCCAATTATTCAGTCTGTGCTAGCTAAATGTACCTACAGTTACCTGGACAGGCTAGTGCAGGGCCCATCATCTTCCTCCCTGCTAGACATGGGGCTGAAGCCTAGGCCAGGGCTGTAGGCCAATCTGGGTGAAAGAAACCAGTCTTTACCATCACTGTGATTTTTAGTCAGCCTGGCTTCCCCTCATGTTGGGGGTGGAGTCAAAATGGCAGCTTCCAGCCTCCTTCTGATTTGGGCAGGCTCAAACTTTAGCTATTCTTAGGGTTATACTTTAGCCAGCTGAATTTACTAATCAGTAGCTGAAATCAGTGGCCAACTGTCTCTTCCTTCCCTGTTTTTGGGAAATGGAGCTTCCAATTCCTGGCACAGAATAGCTCCTGGGGTGGCTTGTGCTGCCAAAGTAGGATGATCACCAGCCTCCACAGCATGGCCTGTAATTTCCCAGAGAGGCTGGCACAGCTCCCCCAAGCTTCCTCCCTGCCTAAGGTGGGCCTGGGGCTTAGGCAAGTGTGGCAATCTGATCTCAATGGAAAAAAGCTAGTTGCTACCAGCATTGTGATTTCCAGTCAGCCCCGCTTCCCCTCATGTTAGGCATGTAGTTAAGATGGTGGCTACTGGCCTCTTTCTGACTTGGACAGGTTCAAACTTTAGCTGTTCTTAGGATTATAATTTAGCCCACGAAATTTAGTAATCAGTATGTGAAGTTGGTGCCCAATATCTCTTCCTCCCCTATTTTGGGAAGTGGCGCTTTCAATTCAAGCTGTGGAACAGCTCCCAAGGTGGCTTGTGCTTCCCATGGAGGATGGGCACCAGCCTCTGTGGCGTGGAGTTCTCTACTTATGAATCTTCTCTGCATATGGGCAGACTCCTCCTTCCAGTCTTTCAAGGATGTTGCAGGATGCACTTCTGGTCTCCTGGAGCCCCCAGACATGTGCTCTAGACAGCTCTGGGTGATCACCAACTGCCCATAGCAAGAGATGATACTTGGAGCTCTTTACTCTGCCACCATCTTGCTGGTTCATTCTTTCATAATCTTTAACAAGTGTTTCACAACTGTACCAGTTTGGTATTGTTTTGGAATTCCAAGATAGATATTGGATAATGTTTGTAAACTGGTCTGTTCCTATGGGCATATATTGTATTGTATTCAGAGGTTTCACTCTTACTTGATTAAATAATGATTGAGGCTTTGGGCCATGTCAGTAGGATGTTGGGTCCCCAACCCTGTTGTGGGCAGGGACTCACAAAGAAAATTACAAGGCAGAAGAGTTAGTTGGAGTTTTAATGCTGCAGACCTTGGAAGTAAATGCACATTGAAGCAGATATGTGAAGAAAGAGAGAAAGCTCCATTATGCACAGCAGAAGCCCTAGGAAGAGAGACAAGCCATTTGCCTGATAGTTTACAGCTGGCCTTGTGGAGCGAGCAGAGCACCTGAACCTGGAGAGAAATGTGCCACAGGAGAGAGATGAGATTTTTCCCAGCCTTCAGCTGATACTGGAAGAAGCTGGGATCACTAAGCCTTAAGAGGAAGAGGAAGCCTGAACCCTTGCAGATATCAGCAGTTATCTTGCTCCAAAACATGCCAACAGACTTTGGTGAGGGAAGTAACTTATGCTTTATGGCCTGGTAACTAAGCTTCTACCCAAAGTAAATACCCTTTATAAAAGCCAACAATTTTCTGGTATTTTGTATCAGCACCCCTTTGGCTGACTAATACAGAATTTGGTACCAGGAGTGAGGTCATGCTTTTGCAATTACCAAAATGCTAGAATACTTTTATAAATGGGTAAGGGGTATTTTTTGTAGGAATTGTAAGATGTTTGCCAGAAAAGGCCTAGAATGCTTTAAAGAGACTTTTTATGATGCTTTAGAAGTAAATGATGAAACTATTATTGGAAACTGAAGAAAAGGCAATAAGTATTTTAAAGTCACAGAGGACTTAGAAAGATTAACTCCTGATGTTTTTTGGAAGGCAGAATTTGAAAATGGCTAGCCTAGGCATTTAGCTGAAGAACTTTCCATAGTAAACTCAGAGAATGCAGCTTGGCTTTTCCTTGCAGCTTATAGTAAAATGCTAAATGATAGATAAGCTGAGGACTGAATTTTTGGGCACAAAGGAAACAGAAATTCATTCTGCAAATTCCAAGCATCTGGAAATCAAGCTCCCAGTTGATAGTGCCCCATTTGGGGACAAAAGTAAACTTGTAACTTGTAAATCAGGATTGAAGCTGCAGTTATGTAGGAAAGACTAGTGGAAAGTCTTACTGTCTTATGGCTTGGACCCCTGCTTCCTGCATGCTATACCAACAAACTTTTTGAAAGAGCTGTATGAGCAAAACCACTGTCAGCTTGGACTAAAAGAGACATGGAAGGGAGAGATTGAAGGGAACGTGACTTCAAGAGGAAAGCTATGGAAACTGAGATCTGGAATCATAGAGAGGGTGAGTTTGCCAAGGCAGTTGAAGAGGGTGGATATTCCTACCTGATGTTCAGGGAGAGTTTTGCCACCCCAGGGTACAGAAAGGATGGAGCACATTCCCTGGGGATTAGGGAGGTTGAAGTCAATGTCCCATAGGTCTGAGAGGGACAGCCCTGGCCCCATGGGTTAGGGAAGGCCAGGTTACCAACTCATTTCTCTGAGAGTTGGGCCAGTATGCCAAAGGTTAAGGAAGATGTTGTTTTCACTTTCACTTTACTGAAGTTTAGACTTCAGGGGGGTTAAGACTCCAACCCAAAGTTTGGGTAAATTGTGGCCATCTCCCCAATGCTCTTGGAGGGTGAGATCTGGAGCTTGGTCACCACCCAGATGCTTGATGAGGGTAGAACCAAGGAAATAGCTGTTGGGCAAGCCTGTGGAATGGGTGGGTCCCCATGTCATCCCAGAGAAAAGAAACCATCATTTTAAGAATGACTCTCAGACTTTGACATCTAATGAAGTATACCCTGCAGGTTTACAAACTGTAGGGGACCCATGATTCATGTTTCCTTCCCAATTTCTCCTTATTGTAATGCAAGTGTGTATCCTTTGTCTGTCCATTTGTGTATTGGAAGCAGATAAATTGTTCTGTAAGCTTCAGAGTTCTACAGCAGATAGGACTTTGCCCAAAGACAAACTATTTCTTTAAACTGATTGTGATATGATTTTGTACATAGCACTGTACTGATTTAAGTTTTTATTTTTTGAATATTGTAACATCTTTTTGGAATTCAGAGGGTGGAGTATAGCAGTTTGGTGTTGTTTATGAATTCCAAAAATAGGTATTGGATTATGTTTTTAAACTGGTCTGTTCTTCTGGGCATGTTATATTGTATTGGATTCAGAGGTTTCACTCTTACTTGATTAAATATGATTAAGACTATGACTGGGCCGTGTCAGTAGGATGATACGGGACTGAAATTTTCACTGGAGTTTTAACCTGTACAAATCTAGCAGGAATCTTCAGGGCCTGTCTGTGCTTGTGCTTTTGCCTTCAGCTCCTCTGCCCCTAGCAAGTTCTGCAGAAGCCAGGGTTTTGACACCTGGGGCTGAGGAGGGGGTGCCCTGGCATAATCCTCAGAGGGGCCAGAGCCAAGGGGAGCTCTGTGTCCCCCAAATGGCTGTGTATCCTGACAAACCATGTTGTCACTTAGACTTCAGTCCCCTCATCTTTGAAATGGAGGGGACCCCCACACTTAGAGGCACCCTTATTCCATGAGACTTCCTGAGGGGATGTCTTTTCATTTTCCTGACAGCAACAACAAAAAGACAAAGAAGCTGCAGCAGGTTACCTTTTTCCTGGTGCTAGTTACTGACTTGAATTTTAAAACACAAATGTTACATATAAAACACACACACACACAATATCTATTTACCAAATTCTACAACCTCTTGGGACCTAGTAGAATTCTGGGGATGCTTTCTTATTTATTGGGCACTGTGCCTGTTTCCTGTGTCTTTCTTTTCTTTTCTTCCTTCATTTATTGGATATTTCTCATTTATGTGGTATTCTTAGATATTCATGAAAATACAGCAGGAATAAAGCAGACAAAATTCTTCCTTACTGGAGCTCACATCACAACTGGAGATGCAGACAATAAACAAAAAAAGTCGGCTGAAATGGAGAAAAGCAAAGTAGGGCAGGAGGATGGAATATTTTGTTGGGTATGTGTGAAATTGTAGCAAAGGTGACCAGGGAGGCTATCCAGAGAAAGCATAAGTTTCAGCTGGGCTGGGCCATGGCTTGCTGAGGACCTCTGCACTGGCTGTTCCTCTGTTTGGATAATTAGACTTTTACTAGAGTGTGTCTGGCAGGTTCCAGGATGAACAGGGGCTATGAGGGAACCTGAATCAGTAGAGCTTTGTGGATAACAGTAGGAACTAACTTTGGCTTTTTCCCTGAGCATGGAGGAGTCTTTAGAGGTTTTATGCAGTGGTCGGATATGATTAGACTTTGGTTTAATATGGTTACTCTAACTTGGTTTGAGAATGAACTGAAAGGTAATAAAGGGAGCCCTGTCTACATGATCAGCTCTAGTTTAAGCACTACTTGCATGCCTAGATCATGTTCCTGTCCAGCCTCCATGGCCAGCTATAGATGAAGTCATTTTTGCACACACAGCTCTAAATTTAGCCCATATGCACACTCATCTCTAGTTCAAGCCCTGCCTGCTTGAACTAGCTGCATTCTCAGCTCAAGATTGAAACCCACCTGCATGCTCAGTTCTAGATAAACCCTGCCTGCATGCTGAGCTCTAGTTTAAGCCTTGCCTGTATGTCCAGCTCTAGTTTATACCCTGTCTGCACACTTAGCTCTAGATTAGAGCTCTGTCTGGCCCAAGTGACTGATACAGACACAGGACCAAACAGAATGAAGCCTGGACTTTACTGGGGGCAGAAAATCCCACTCTTCTGCTCTGCAGATGTGAGTGCAGGCAGCCTTTTTGACATCCTGAGAGAAGACAGCTTGTAAAATAAGCTGATGTATTTGGGTTGTTAAAAACTGAGAATCACAGAGAAATGGAGCCCAAACCTTGATCAAGCTGCACTTACGTATTTCATTACAGAAACAATAAATACCCTATCATCTAAATAGGTTTGGGTTGAGTTTATTATTTACTGTCTGCCTAACAATCATCAGCAGAGATTTCAGCTCCATCTCACTCTTTCCTGCATAAATGTGCAAGAGACCAGATTTTGACCAGCATCAGTAGACTATTAGGATTAAAACTTTCCTTTGAATTGAACCTGATATCTCTCTGTGTGTCCCCCAACTCTTTTCTGGATGCCTTTTAGACATTGGCATAGATCCACCAGTCACAGAAAAAGCCCTTTTTGTGGAATCGGGAATCTGATTCTAATTCCATCTTTCCCACAATGTGCTGTTTGTTCTTACAGGAGCTTTGGTGTCTCCATGCTCTTAAGAAGGAAGCAGTTCTGCATCTGCCCACCACACAGGGGTGGGATGAGATCCTTGTTGGGAAGACACCCTGGGAAATGCAGACACCTTGACAAATGCTATATGTATTATTAATTTGGGGGCTATTTGTTTAGGTGTGTGCTCCATCTTTCCCGTGAGCCTGTGAGTCCATTAAGAAGACTTACTGTACCTCCAAGATTTTGACTTCCTGTAGAACGTGAGAGTTAACTAGCAATTAAGTGACTTACACTATGGAAAGTTAAATCAACTTCAAACAGATGGAGAAGCATGTGTATGATATAGTTTTGTCCATTTAAGAAAGGGGAATTTTCTGAGATTGCTATCCCAGTTCATGGAGTTGATTGTTTTGCCCCACATATATGTACAATAGCTTAGGTTTCCCTCTTTGCTCACTTCTTATAGGGCCTGGATCAGATGTGCACACAGTCTTCAACAATCCAAGTATATACATGATTGTGTATTTCATCTTGGCTTCCTGGAAAACACATTTAGGTGAGGGAGGTTTGTTGTTCAGCCAGTAGTTGATTGGCTTGATTCTTATGCCCCTAGTGCAAAGAGGTTTCTGCCATTTGTTGATGGGTTTGTATGTTTCTTGGGGAATTTTTTTGTAATTTTTAAATTATGGTAACATATATACAACTCAAACTTTCTCATTTTAACCTCTTTCAAGGTTACAATTTAAGGTTAATAATTATATACATGATGTGCTTCCATCTCCACTATCTATTTGCATATGTATACTCTTTAATGTTAAAAGAAACTGCTCTTTTAGTTTACTAAGCCTGCTCTAACAAATTACCACAAAATGTCAGGCTTAAAAAAAAACATGAATTTATTTTCATATACTTCTGGAGCAACGACTTCATTCCAAATGCTGTTTCTAAGGAAAAGTTTGTGTTCTGTAGGCAATTGGGGAATGATTCACAAATCTCTTGGTACCCCCAAAAAATTACATTTTACAAAGATTCTAGCCAACTTTGATGGGAGATGCTTTTAGCACTGGGAGACCAGTGGGCTGCTTTCCCCAGGGCATCATTAAAAAGAAAGTGGAGGGGCCTTTGGGAGTCCACCTGGTCAGACACCTGGTCCATTAAAAAGTTGGGAGATCCTGGATCGTTAGCCAGCAGTGTGGTACATGGGTCCAGAGACCTTGGAATACTGTCTCTGATGCCCTGTCCTGGTCCAATGTAGAATTGTGTGAGGTGAATTAATGCTGTCAAATTTGCCAAGGGAATCAGCTGGAGGAGTCAATTAATTTTAACAAGCAATTAGGTCTCTTGAGGGCTGGGACATCTAAAGCTGGTAGCAAGAGGCAAAGTGAGAATGTTAATGGTGAGGCTTAAGAGCTGGGGCTTCTTCATTTTAAAATTGGAGTCAGGGCTGAGGGGAATGAGGCTTTTTGCATCTTTTACTGCCTTAGCAGCTAGCTGCCTTATTTCCTGGTCTTTATGAGGTTTTCCTGCAAAGGGCAGGCTGCCCTACCAAGTCCTGCCAGGACTTCACCAGAGCACACTTTGAATTCTGCTTTTTTTTGTCACATAGCTAAGACAAGTAAACACCGACATGCCCCAGATCACTGCAGAGACATCTTCCTTCCTTCTCCCCACCTACTACTTGAACACATTTGTCTCATGAAGGGCTGAATGGACCTTCTATCTCTTTGATCTTAACCCCTACTATGTGGTGCATTAATTTTCACCCATTTCTGCATTCTCCCACTATCTAGACTTTAATGGGATTAGATTATTTTTGTTGTGTAGACTTCTACTGAAGCATAGCACAGATATGGAAAGTGCCCAAATCTTTAAGTATATAATTTGATGAATTTCCAGGAATTGAAAACACCCCTGATCAAGAAGCAGATACCACCAGAACCCCAGAAACCCCCGATGCTACTTCCAGCCACAGCCCCAGACCCTGACAACAATCTCTACCACCTAACACAAGAGAGTAGTTTTACCTGTTTTTTGTCTTTATATAAATGTAATCACACAGCATGTGCCCTTTTGTGCCTGGCTTTTGTTCACTCTACTTTATGTTTTATGTTACCTAAGATAATAAGTGACACTATATGACAAAGATTAACTGAATTGTCACAGTTACTAAATGACAGAACAGGGTTTGAACCCAGACTGCCTGGTTAACCTCTGTTCTGTCCTGTCTCTTCTCAAGACAGAAATTCCAAGGCTTGCAGAGATTAAAAATAGCACAATTGTGAACAATAATTGATAGTTTTTAAAGTGATCTTTATGTACATGACATAATTTCAACCAAAGGATATAGATCAGGCAAACTGAGGTTCAAGAGAGTTTGATGACCTTCATGATTATGGTGGGATGGATACTAATAAAATGACACTTAAGTGCCTTCTACCTGCCAGACACTTCCAAATACACAGTATTTAATCTTCCTGGGGGCAACGGGCAGAAGACCATGGCCGGTGGGCAGCAGATACCAGATTCTCTACCTGCAAGTTCAACATGAGTTTCCTGGGTCAGTGTAACCTCTTGTTGCATGATTATGTGGTGTGTTCAGGTGGGGACATCATAGCCTGGTATGTTCTTAAGGCCTTGATTTTCTTATATAAGCTTGGGGGTAATGTCACCCATGAAACTGCCATGGGCTTGAGTGGAATGTTGGTTGAGGTGATTTCTATTTCTATGGATCACCACTGTGCATGTTTCAGGCTGGCCTGTGGAGCATCCCCTGTGCTGCAGCACCAGTAAACCCCTATGCAGGCTGAGCCCAGAGGCCCCTATGCAGGCTGAGCCCCCACCTTCATGGTCCCTCCTTTTGAGGAGATGGAGCTGGTGGTTAAAGGGTGACCCAGGCCCCTGGGTGTCTCAGGATGAGGCAGGGGCTGTCCTCATTTAGCCTGGTGAGTGGAATTGAGGTTACCTGTGTATCCTGTGGGTGAGGGGGATTCAGGAATGGAAGCTGACTGCTCTCTAATGAATGTTTGCTGTTGAATCTCAGGTACCCAGGTCTGGGTGGAAGCTAGGGCCCAAAGGAGATATCAAGGAAATGGGAAGGTCCTTCTGGCCCTGTAGACCCCAAGGTGCCTGGCTCTGAGACCCCTGGGCTATGTCAGGCCAGGTGACAGCTTGGTCCTACATCCTGCATCCCTGTGGGAATTAAGGTCAGAGCTGGTGTCAGGCTGCTTCACTCAGAGCCTGCACAGAGCCTGCCCTGACCCCAGAGGGATCCTGAGATGTTTGCCCCAGGGGGCCACTCAGTACAGCCTTCTGTCCCAGAGCATACAAATCCTGGCTGGTTGGCATGGAGCACCCCTGCTCCAGGCCCCTGGCAGGGAGGTGAGGCCTGACATGGGGCACTGTTGGTGATGCTGGCCATTACTCATGTGTTCTGGAAGGACCTGCAGTGTGGCTTGGCTCTCTCCATGCCTGGGGGCAATTACTTTGATTGAGGCTCCAGAATCATGTGGACAGAGGCCTTCTGGTATATGGGCAATAACTTCCTAATGTTCAACTGCTCACAAGGACCTGAGCACCAGAAGTCGTGTGTGCACAGCTGGGACACCAGGCTCAGGTGTTCCAGGGGAAGTAAGTCCCCTTGATGCACTGCAGGCTTCCCAGGATGAATCAGGGCTGTGTAAGTTGGGGTCTCCAGGTACAAGGGACCCCCAAGTCTGGCTCTGTTCTCTGAGCATGGTGGAAAGAGAGGTGGGGGGAGCACAGGGTCTTAGGTCCACTGCTATCATTGTCAATCCCTAAACCAGGGGTAGATGGGCCCTTGGCCACATGCTGCCTGGTGCACAAAGGAAACATTCCAAATGGATGGCCTACCCCTCCTGTTTCTCTCTTTGACCCAGTTTTTGTCCTTATCTGTGCCTGGTCCTTCAGAGCTGAGGGCACAAGACCCAGCTCCTCTTGGGTCTTAATGCATTTCAGAGTGTTTTACAAAAAATACTGTAAATCCCTCGAGGGACTAAGAAAGAAAAGCGTACAACTGTAAACTTCCCTTTCTAGGAAATTGCTGCTATTCTTTCAGATTTACTGAAACTGTAATCAAAGAACTTTATAAGTTCTATAAACCTTATTTCTATAATGACAAAACTAAGCTTAATTATAACGAAGGCCTAAGAGTCACTCCCAGAAAACCTCTTTGTTACTCAATGTGGTCTCTCTCTCTAAGCAAATCTCTGCAAAAAATTCACTACTGTCTCCTCTATATGGTACATGACTCCCAGGGATGAACCTCCCTAGCTGTGTGGGACATGATTTTTAAGGATGAACCTCCCTGGCACTGTGGAATCAGTGATACTTTCAGAGAAAGTTATCGATTTCTTGATAAAAAGGAGGAAAAGCAATAAAATAAAAGAGGTTCAATGGCTAGGAGATTTCAGATAGGGTTGGGAGGTCATCGTAGTGGGTACAGTTATGCAGATATCACCAACTACAACTGCATGCCAAAGCCTCAAGCAAAAATGCACTCGAGGGCCATTGGGAGAGAAAGACACCATAGGCAAGCCATATAGCTACATGAAATTAACACACTCTTAGTGGGATCTGTCTATATATGTGTGTTTGTGTGTTTTATGTTGTCACTCAATTCCCTGAGTCCCTGCTGATTTATTTCTACTTTTTGTTTATCTGTTCTATCTGTGTAATTTTGGATGTCTTAACTTTGACATTGCTAATTCTTTCATCGGCCTGTTCAAATCTGTTGTTACTTGCTTCTATGTATTTTTTTAAAATATATTTTTATTAGAAAGGTTATGAACATACAAAACAATCATGCACATGTGTGGAATTCCCATATAACACCCTTCCAACAACACACTACATTTTTTGTGGAATATTTGTTTCAGATTATGAGATAATATCTTCAGAATATTACCACTAACCATCGTCTATAGCATACATTTGGAATATTTTTTCCATACCCCACTATTATTAATACAGTACATCTTTAGCACTGATACAAGAATATCACAATATTGCTGCCAACTCTAGTCCCTAGGTTACATTAATTGTATTTCTCTGATGCCTCTATACATTCTTACCACCTTGCAATAGTGATGTACATCTGTTCTAGCTCATAGAAGGAACTTCTTGTATTTGTACTTTTAATCACAATTTTCATCCACCTCTGTCTTCACTGTGTTATTCAGTTCCTAGATTATTCTCTAGCTCTCTTTCACTTGACATTTACATCCCTAGACAACCCTATTCAGTCACAATGCCATTTATAAGCAAGCTGCATTTGTTCTCACTATAATGTGTTACTATCAATTCTATCCATTTCCACACTTTTACAGTCAAGGTAATTAAAACTTCTACATACATTAAGCATCAGAACACATTCTAGCCGTCCTCTTATCTCCTAATAATCTATACTATAGGTTTTAACTCAATGTATTTATTCTTCATATTTAGTTCATATAACTGAGACCATGCAATATTTGTCCTTTTGTCTGGATTATTAAACTTAATATAATGTCTTCAAGGTTCATCCATGTTATCATATGTGTCCCAACTTCATTTCTTCTAAACAATAGCATAATATTCCATTGTATGTATAACCACATTTTGTTTATCCTTTCATTAGTTGATGAACACTTGTGTTGTGTCTATCTTTTGGCAACTGAGTGTACATCTTTTCGCAACTGTAATAGCAGATGTTTTCCTTCAACATTTTGTGTATTTCTATATACTACAGTGTTATTCTGGCCTCTGTAGTTTAAAATAGCTGTTTCAGACAGTTCCTGATTATATAGTAGTTATTTTGTTGGCAGGACTGAGTCCTGGAGCTCCCTAATCCACCTCTTACCTGTAAGCTTCCTCAAGAGATATTCCATTTGAATATTAGGAATAAATTTTCTGAAAAAAAAAAAGACTGCTGGAAATTTGACAAGGATTGCATTGAATCTGTAGATCATTTGAGATCATATTGAAAACAATATGAAGTTTCCCAATCCATGAACATGAGCTGTGTCTCCATTTAATTAGGTCTGTTTGAATTTCTTCCAGCAATGTTTTGTAGTTTTCTGTGTACAAAGTCCTTTACATTCTTGCTTAGGTTTATTCCTAGATCTTTTATTCTTTTATATGCTATTAAAAATGGAATTGTTATCTTGATTTCTAGTTCATATTGTTCATTATTGCTGTATAGAAAGACAACTGGCTTCAGTGTGTTTATTGTGTATCTTGAAACTTGGCTGAATTCATTTATGATTTATTTATTTATTTGTGTATTCCTAGGGATTATATATATATAATCATGTCACTTGTGAATAGAAGAGTTTGACTTCTTCCTTTCCACTTTGGGTACCTTTTATTTTTTCTCTTGCTAGATCTTTCTGTACAATGTGAAATACAATGTGTATAATGTAGAGTAACAGTGGTGATACATTTTTCAAATCTCCTATTGAGTCCATATAGTGTACTTTGCAGCTCTGAAATTTGTTTTTTTTAAATATATATAAAATTTCAATCACTTAATTATGATGTCCAGAAAAAGGTTTCCCAATTTCCTTTAATTCGGGGTGCCAAATTCCTGGTGTTGTCTGCCCTGCCTATAGTGTTAAGATGTCTCTAGAGTCTTCAAGAGCACCCTTACATGAGGCATTCTTTACTGTGAGACCCTCCTGAGACATGCATAAGTGTAACTTCTGGAATGAACTCCCAACTCACGTTGAAATTTCTTAGACATAAAAACTCATTTCTATTTAATATTTCCCCCTTTTGGTCTAGCCCTTTTTCGAAGTGCATCATTAGTTAGTGCTTGATATAAATCTCTTGTTACCAGGGAGGATTATCCCCAGAAGTCATGTTCCACATTGTGGGGAAGGTAGTAAATTTATATGCTGAATTTGACTTAGAGAAAGGCCACAATTGAGGAACAAGGAAGCTTTCAGGGGGAAACATTTAGGCAACACATATTACTCAGCTAAGTTTCAATTTCACAAGAACAATGTTCATAAGGACAAAAGTCAACATCAAGGGCCTGGCATATTGGTCTGTCCTCCTTCGCTAGGCAGTGCCAATGTACTCTAGAGATTCTTTCCACTCTATATGATAATGAAGCAGAAATCCTCAGGATGGGAATTCAATATTCTACTGGTTAATTTGTGGTCTCTGCCCACTGTGACAACACCTCATGACCACATGAAGACATTCATATGCCATAGAGGCATGCCTCAGGCACACCCATTCCCACACATTTCCCCCACCAATACTGCAGAGAAGTGGTCCTCCCCTGTCCCATTGCAACACAATCTAAAACCTCATATAAAACAAAAGCCAACAAAATATTAACAATAAAAATTTAAAATTTAAAATTATTTTTTTTTGCATTGTGCTTTTCATCACTGTAAGATCTGTTATTTTTCATGCATATTGACAATTTGTTCTTTATGTTCCCCCAGTGTCTTATTTTTTTCACTTTATTTTCAGAAAATTTTAGGTTACAGAAAAGTAATATAGAAAATATGGAGGATTCCCATATACCCCACTCCCACCCCCACCACATGCTCCCCTGCCAGTAACATCAAACAGGAGTCCGGTACATTTGTTAAAATTAATTAATAAATATCAAAGCACTGATATTAACTATAGTAAAAGTTTACATTATGGTTTACCTTTTGCACCGTATACTTTTATAAGTTCTGAAAAAATGTATAATGACCTGTATCTGTCATTGCAAGATCATGCCGAACAGTTCTGTAGCAGTTTGGCAGTTTAATGTAGTTATGAATTCCAAAAATAGATATTGGATTATGCTTATAAACTGGTGTGCTAATCTGGGCATGATTAAGTTATGATTAGGGGGTTCTCTGGGCCACGTCAGAAGGGTGTTGAGCCCCACCCCTTAGTGAGTGGGGTCTCAAAGATAACATACATGGCAAAGGACAGAGTTGGAGCAGTTTTGATGTTGGAATTTTGATGTTGGAGAGAAGGCCCTGGGAGAAGAGAAGCAAGCCGTTCACAGCTGACCTTGTGGAAAGAGGCAAAGCCTAGAGAACCTCATAGTCTACAGTTGACCTTGTGGAGGAAACAAAGGAGCTAAGCTTAGAGAGAAATAGAGCCCCGGGAAGAGAGGAACCCAAGAAGCCTGAACCCAGGCAAATGCCTGCAGCTGCCTTGATCCAACATGTAGCAACAGAATTTGGTGAGGGCAGAAACTTATGCTTTATGGCCTGGTAACTGTGGACTTCTAGACACCAAATAAATACCCTTTAAAAAGACCAACAGATTGCATTAGCACCCCTTTGGCTGACTAATACAAGTTTCAATGCCTGAAGGATGCTGTATGTTCCACCCGTTCTGCCCTCCCCCTCCACTGAGAAGCTATGGCAATCACTAAGTTTGAATTTTTGAAGAATAAGGTTCAGAGTTACATCCATTAATATCGAAGGCTTGCTATACTGGTCTGTTTTCTTTTATTAGGCATTGCCTATGTACTCAAGATATTCTTGCCCCTCCATTTGAGAATGTAGCAGTACTCTCCAGGATGGGGTTTTAATATTTTTTCTTTATTATGTGGGTCTCTACCCATTGAGATAACATACTATGCCAAGATGAACATATTCATATCCCATAGAAACATGTCCCAGGTGCACATTTTCTCACATATCTCCCCATCACTGAAGCCTTGCACCAGTGACCATCACCTGTCATATTTTCCAAAGAAAGAAAACATTCTCACCATTGGAGTTTCAACCACAGACCTACAAATATCCAGAATTCACCTGTTCCTTCCTCCAGTCCTCCCCTCATTTCCATGGATAGTCCATCCCAAGCACACCCATCATGCTCACACTCACATTCCAGCACCATACTCATGACCCTGCACCACCATGTGGCAGTTTGATGTAATTATGAATTCCAAAAATATAATTGAATCATGCTTGTAAACTGATCTGTTAATCTGGGCATGATTAGGTAAAGATTAGGGCGTTGAGCCCCACCCCTTGGTGGGTGGGGGAAGAAATTATAAAAGGCAAGGCAAAGGACAGTTGATACGGTCTTTTGAGAAGCAGTTTTGATGTTGGAAAGAAGGCCCCAGGAGATGAGAAGCAAGCCGTTCGCCTGATCATCTACAGCTGACCTTGTGAAGGAAACAGGAGCTAAGTCCAGAGAGAAACGCAGACATGGGAAGAGAGGAACCCCAGAAGCCTGAACCATGGCAAACGCCAGCAGCTGTCTTGCTGTAACATGTGGCAATGGACTGTGGTGAGAGAAGAAACTTAATGCTTTATGGCCTGGTCTCTGTGGACTTCTACCCCAAATAAATACCCTTTATAAAGATCAACCCATTTTTGGTATTTTACATTAGCACCCCTTTGGCTGACTAATACACACCATCACACCCCTAGAGTAGAAAGAGAAGCTAATAATCTGAATGAGTCCACAAAGATAAACAGATGCCTAGACACCAGCAAAAAAATTACAAGCCATCCTTAGTTGTGCAAAGACATGTCCCAGACTAATGGACAAACTAAAAAAGAGGAGACATGGAATGTGGAACAACAAATCAAGGGTTTTGAAAAAAAATAACATGAATCAACTTAATGAAGTGCAGGAAGAGATAAAG
Organism: Tolypeutes matacus; assembly: GCA_026826555.1. NCBI lineage: Eukaryota > Metazoa > Chordata > Mammalia > Cingulata > Chlamyphoridae > Tolypeutes > Tolypeutes matacus. The sequence goes on from JAKSZT010032888.1 coordinate 843,235, forward strand.
GATATTAAGAAGACACCAGGGAACATACAGAAGAAATTATAAACATACATGAAAAGATAACAGAACTGATTGTGGAGAATGGCACAATGCAAGAAATTAAAAATATGCTGGAAGTACATAAAAGCAGATTTGAACAAGCAGAGGAAAGAATTAGTGACATATAGGATATCTGTAATCACACAGATAGTAGAAGAGATAGATAAAAAAGATAGAAAAAAATCACCAGGAACTCAGGGAATTGAGGGAGAAGGGAAAGGGGACAGAAAGAGTGTTGGAGGAAATAATGACTGAAAGTTTCCCAACTCTTTTGTGGGACATGGATGTACCTGTCTAGGAAGTTCAGTGCACTTCAAACAGTATAAATCCTAACAGGCTTACCCCAAGACATATACTTATCAAATTGTCAAATGTGCAGGACAAAGAGAGAACAATGAGCAGTAGGAGAAAAGAGATCCATCACATACAAGGGAAGCTCGATAAAATTAAGCACTGATTTCTCATTTGAACCCATGGAGATGAGAAGGCAATGGTATGACATAGTAAAGGTGCTAAGATAAAAACAACAACAACAACAAAAACAAAAAACAGCCAGCCAAGAATTTTATATCAAGTCAAGCTGGCATTAAAAAATAAGGGTGAGTTCAAAATACTGACAGGTAAACAGAAATTAAGAGAGTTTGTAAAAAGAAGAAGCCTAAACTCAAAAAATACTAAACCTCAAGATTGGGGAAAGAGCAATGGGCTAAAGTAGACATTTATTATTCTACTATAGACATTATTATTCTAGCAATGGAAGAACTCTTATCAATGATGTAAGGACAGTGTTCACTAGGGGTTCTGGGAGATGGGAGAGGGAAGAATAGATGTAATATGGGGGCATTTTCAGGACATTGGATTTGTCCTGCCTGACATTGCAGTGATGGATACAGGTCATAGTAAATTTTGTCATAACTTACAAAATTGTGTTGGACAAAGTATAAACTACAATGTAAACTGTAGTCCATTGTTAGTAGCAATGTTTCAATATGGGTTCATCAATTGTAACAAATGCACCGCACTAATGAAGGATGTTGTTAATGTGGGAAATTGTGGGAGGGGGAGGGAAGGGGGCATATGGGAATTCCTTGTATATTTATGTAACATTTACGCAATCTAAAGCTTCTTTAAAAAAAATAACAAAAAAAGAAATAGTAATGGGAGTTCTGCAGGTGGAAAGGAAAAAACAGGAGAGAGAGGGTTGCAGGAGAATGTAGAAAGGAAGAATATTAGTAAGACTAACTAAAAAGATAAAAAGATTAGAAAATATGGCATATATAAACCTAAATAAAAGATGGCTCCTGTAAGTACTGCCTTGAGAATATTGATATTGAGTGTTAATGAATTGAACTCTCAAATCAAAATATGCAAGTTGACAGAATGGATAAGGAAATAAGACCCATCTATATGCTGTACACAAGAATCCGCCATCTATATGCTGCCCATCATCTATATGGACACGATCTATATGCTATCCACCTTAGCTCCAGAGACACAAAGAGGTTGAAAGTAAATGGTTAGAAAACCATTTTACATGCAAACTATAACAAAAAAGGGAAGTGGCTGTGGCTCAATCAGTAGGGCTCCCGTTTACCATATGGGAGGCCCCGGGTTCAGTTCCCGGGGCTCCTGGTGAAGGCAAGCCCACCTGCATGGCGTGGTTAGCTGACCCAGCGAGCACAAGCAGCAAGGGGGGGATAAATGAATAAATAAATTTAAAAAGAAATCTTAAAAAAAAAAAAGAGTGGAAGTAGCTATACTAATATTGGACAAAATAAAGTTTGAATGCAAAACTATTATGAGATAAAAATAAGAACACTATGTATTAATAAAAGGGGTAATCTATAAAGAAGAAAGAACAACTATAAACAATTATGCACCTAACCAGTGTGCCCCAAAATACATGTAAACATTCAAAAAATAAGGGATAAATAGATGCTGCTAAAAATTATACTGGGGAATATTAATACACCATTTTCACCATTTGACAGAACATCTAGACAGAGTGTTAATAAAGAAAGAGAGATCTTGAATAATATGTTAGAGGATTTAGACTTAATAGCCATACACAGTACATTATAACCAAAAACAGCAGGATGTACATTCTTCTCGAGAGCACATGGATCATTCTCCAGGATAGACCATATATAAGGTCACAGAAAAAGTTCCAATGAATTTAGAAAGATGGAAATTATACAGAGCAATTTCTCTGAGTACAAAGGAATGAAGCTAGAAATTAATAAGGGGAAGAGAGACAGCATAGCCACAAAGTTATGAAAGTTAAGCAACATGGCCTTAGACAATCAATGAGTCCACTAGGATATTGCAAAAGAAATCAGTAATTACCTTAAAATGAATGAAAATGAGAATACAAAATACCAAAACCTATGGAATACAGCAAAAGCAGTGCTGAAAGGAAATTTATAGCCATAAATATTCATATTAAAAAAGAAGAAAGAGCTAAAATCAAAGACACAACTGCACACCCAGAGGAACTAGAAGAAAAATAGGCTAATCCCAAAGCAAGCAGAAAGAAGGAAATAACAAAGGTCAGAGCAGAACTAAATGAAATTGAGAATAAAAAATAAACACTAGAAAATTTTAACAAAACCTAAAGCTAGTTCTTTGAGAAGATTAAAATTGACAAAGCCTCAGCTAGACTAACAAAGAAAGAAGAGAGAAGAAGCAAATATATGAAATAAAAACTAGGGAGTGGATATCACCACTGATCCCACAGAAATAGAATATCGTATGAGGATACTCTGAAAAATTGTATGCGAACAAGATGGATAATATAGATGAAGACAGATTTCTAAAAACACACAAACAAGCTACACTGACAACCGAAGAAATTGATGAACTCAGACCAATCACAAGTAACGAGATTGAATTAGTGAACAAAAAACTCCCAAATAAGTTAAGACCAGGGTCAGATGACTTCACAGGTGAATTCTACCAAGCATTCCAAAAAGAACAAACACCAATCCTGCTTAAACTATTAAAAAAAAAAAATAAGTGGAGAGATCATTGTCTAACTAATACTTTGATGCCATCATCACCCTACTACCAAAACAACATAAAGATGCCAGAAGAAAAGAAAACTACAGACCAAACATTCTAACGAACCTGGATGCTAAAATCCTCAACAAAATACTTGCTAATCGCATTCAACAACATATCAAAAGGATTATACACCATGACCAAGTGGGTTTCATCCCAGGTATGCAAGGATGGTTCAATATAAGAAAATCAATCAATGTAATACACCACATAAACAGAATGAAAGAAAAAATCACATGATCATCTCTATTGATGCAGAAAAACCATTGACAAAATGCGCACCCTTTCCTGATAAAAACACTGCAAAAGATAGGAATAGAAGGAAATTTTCTGAACATGATAAAGGGTATATATGAAAAACCCAAAGCTAACATCATCTTCAATGGTGAAATCCTAAAAGCCTTCCCTCTGAGATCAGGAACAAGGCAAGGATGCCCACTATCACCACTCCTATTTAACATTGTCTTAGAAGTTATTGCTCGAGCACTGAGGCAAGAAAAAGATATAAGAGGCATCCAAATGGAAAAGAAGTCAATATTTCATTATTTGAAGAAGACAAGATCCTATACATAGAAAGCCCTGATCAATCTACAACAAAGCTTTTAAAACTTATAAAAGAGTTCAGTAACGTCACAGGCTATAAGATCAATGGTCAAAAATCAGTAGCATTTCTGTACACCAATAACGACCAATCTGAGGAGGAAATCAAGAAAAAAAAATACCATTTACAATAGTAACTAAAAGAATGAAATACCTAGGAATAAATTTAACAAAGATGTAAAGAACTTATATACAGAAAACTACACAACACTGTTAAAGGAAATCAAAGAAGACTTAAATAAATGGAAGAATATTCCCTGTTTATGGATATGAAGACTAAACATCATCAAGATGTCTATCCTAACCAAACTAATCTACAGATTTAATGCAATCCCAATAAAAATCAACACCGTAATTTTTAAGGAATTGGAAAAACTAACTACAGAATTTATTTGGAAGGGTAAGAGGCTCTGAATCACCAAAGACATATTGAAAAAGAAAAATGAAGTTGGAGGTATCACCCTACCTGACTTTAAAACATACAACAACACTATGGTGGTGAAAACCGCATGGTATTGGCACAAAGATAGACACATTGACCAATGGAACCAATTTGGGAGTCTTGATATAAATCCTCACATATACAGCCACCTGGCAAGTATATGTGACAAGGCCACCAAGCCTACTCAGTTGGGAGAGAATGTCCTCTTCAGCAAGCGGTGCATGGAGAACTGGATATCCATAACCAAAAGAATGAGAGAAGAACACCATCTCACACCTTATATGAAACTCAATTCAAGATGGATCAAAGTTCTAAATATAAGAGCCAAAACCATAAAGACATTGGAAGATAATGTAGGGAAGCATCTATAGGACCTAGTAATAAGAAATTGTTTCATGAACTTCACACCCAAAACACAAGCAGCACAAGAAAAAATAGATAAATAGATCTCCTAAAAATTAAAAACTTCTACACCTAAAAGGATGTTATCAAGAAAATAAAAAGGCAGCCTACCCAATGGAATGAAATATTTGGCAACCATATATCTGATAGGAGCCTAATATCCTGCATATATAAAGAAATCCCACAACTCAAAAATAAAAAGACTAAGAACCCATGTAAAAAATTGGCAGGTGACCTGAAAAGACATTTCTCCAAGGAAGAAATACAAATGGCTGAAAAGCACATGAAAAAATGCTTGACATCTCTATCTATTAGAGAAATGCAAATCAAAACTACATTAAGCTACCATCTTACACCCATTAGAATGGTGGCTATTAAAAAACAGCAGATTATAAGTGTTGAGAGGATGTGGATGAATGGGGACCCTCATCCACTGCTGATAGGATTATGGAATTGTCCAGCCACTGTGGAGGACAGTTTGGTGGTTCCTCAAAAAACTAAATATAGATCTTCTATATGATCCAGCAATTCCACTGCTGGGTATATATCCAGAAGTACTGAAAGGAAAAACATGAACAGATATAAGTATACCAACGTTCATAGCGGCATTTTTCACTATTGCCAAAAGTTGGAGTCAACCTAGGTGCCCATCAACAAATGAATGGATAAACAAAATGTAGTTCATACATACAATGGAATATTATTCAGCTGTAAGAAGGAATAAATTGCTAATAGAATGGATAACATGGATGAATATGGAAGACCTTATGTTGAGTGAAGTAAGCCAGGTATTGAAGGATGAACAGTACATGACCTCACTGATATGAATTAAGGAAATTGAGCAGTCTCTGAGAACTATTGTCTGAAAAATAGGTGTACAAGAAAGAGAAAGAAAAGAGAAATTTGTGAGCCATCACCCATAAGGACTTAACCTATGGTAAAGTGATAGAGGGTTGTTGTGTATTGAAGGGATATGACAGGAGGGTAGTGATATATTGGGTTGGGTGGTGCAGGGTTGACAGGTGGATAGATTGGGTAGAGTAGGTTAGAGTACCCAGGATACTGAGGGGAGAGCAGAAATAGACAGGTGGGCATCTCTTAAGAGCAAGGGTGGTTCCTAACAGTGGAGGACAAACCAGTGTGTCATGACCTCTTGTTGCATGTAACTATGAATCTTGTCATCCAATGAATTAAACCAAGGGATCATCATGGGACATCGGTGGATGGTGAGGGAGGAACAGAATAGATCAAACAGGGGGTATTTACAGGTCAGTGGAAATGTTTTTCATTACCTTACAGTGATGGACACAGGACATGGTAAAAATCATCAAAATTTATAAAAGTGTATGATACAAAATGTAAACCATATTGTAAACCATTGACAATGTTTAGTAGCTATGTTTCACTATCTGTATATCAATTATAACAACGCTACCATCCACATACAAAAAGGTTTTAACATTGGGTGAGGAAAGGGGGAAGAGGTTGGGTGTATGAGTGTGTCTTGTATTTGGTGTGTGAGGTCCTATTGAGATTATGCTCATCTCAATAGGACCTCATAGGCTTCCAATGTGGATACAACCCAAACAGAGGGGCTCCTGAGGGCTCTGGAGACACCCAGGTCCTATAGCAGGGCAGATAGCTCCAGAGTTTTGTACCTTATCAGTGGCCCCTACTTTGGAATCCTTGCTACTGAGAGTGACAGAGTTGGAACCAAATATGTCTTCCCTGCACATGGTCCATCTCTCCCTTCTATTCAAACCTATATGTGTTGCCAGACTTTTTAGGTGTACTTATAGAGCCTGGATATTCTAGCCTGCCCAAATGCCAGCTGTGCCTAGAATCTCGGTGGAGCTGCAACTCCTACTCTACAGCTCAATGGACTCACCCTGGACATCTGGTGGGGAAATGAGGATGGACAACAGCTATCCCAGGGAATGGAGAGAGTCTGTAGATACAGGTAGGATAATCCCATCCATCTTATCCATGAGATATAAGCCCCCTCTCACTTGGAGGTGGAGTGGACATCACCATCTCAGACTCCTCAGGACTGGGGGAAGAGCTATGGACTAGAGTGGACTTACTGGTCTTCTGTTATAGATATATTGTGATTCACACAATGGAAATAATTATAACATTAATGTGGAGCCAGTGGCCATTGGATGCTTTAGGGGCAGGGAGAGGGAAAAGCAGTTATAATACAGGGGCTTTTTCAGGACTTGGGAATTATCCTGAGAGACATTGCAATGACAGATATAGGCCATTTTACATCCGCATATAACATGCAGAACTGTGTGTGAGAGAGTGTGGTCTACAATGTGACCTATGGTACATGCTTAGTGGCAAAGCCCCAAGATGTGTATATCTATTGCAGGTGATATGCCACACTAATGAAGGATGTTTATATGGGTGGTTGTGGGATGAGTGGGAGGTGGGACATATTGGAATCCCTACAATTTTTGTGTACCATTTATATACTCTAAGTATCTTTTAAAAAATTAAAAATAAAATTATTATTTAAAAAAAAACCTACAATGTGTTATCACTTTATACCCATTACACTGGTGACTATTAAAAAACAGAGAACTACAAGTGTTGGAGAGGATGTGGAGGAATAGGAACCCTCACCACTGCTGGTGGGAATGTAGAATGGTGCAGCCATTGTGGAGGGTGGTGTATTAGTCAGCCAAAAGGGGTGCTGATGCAAAGTACCAGAACTCTGTTGCTTTTTATAAAGGGTATTTATTTGGGGTATAAACTTACAAGGCCCTAAAGAATCCAACTTAAGATACCATAAGAGGTACTTTCTCACCCAGAGTAATTTGCCACATGTTGAAACAAGATGGTGGGCTATGTCTGTGAGGGTTCAGCTTTCCTTCTTCCTCTTAAGGCAAGTGGTCCCAGCTTCTTCTCATGTCAGTTGTAGGCTGGCATAAGGCTCATCTCTCTCCCAAGGGTTCATTTCTTTTGGGGCTCAGCTGTCCTTCAAAAAGTCAGCTGTAGACTATCAGGCTCCTCTCTCTTCTCAGGTCCCCTGCCATGTCTCATGAGGTGTCTCTCTTCCTCTGTATTCTTTTTCTCTGTGTTTCTACTTCTGTGTGAGAGTCTGTTTTTATCATCCCACCAAGCAGGCTGGGATTCAATGCTGAGCTGCACTCTAAAGATATGGTTGAATCAAAACCCTAATCTTAACATAATTTAATCAGAAGTCTCAGCTGATTCTAATACAGTCAAATGCTTATCAGGTCCAGAGGACCAGACCAGTTTACAAACATAATCTATATCTCTTTTTGGAATTCATAAATAATATCAAACTGCCACAGATGGTTTGGTGGTTCCTCAGGAAGTTAACTATAGAAATATCATATGATCCAGCAATCCCTCTTCTGTTTATATACCCAGAAGAATTGAAAGCAGGGACATCAAAAGTTATATGCATACCAATATTCATAGTGGCATTATTCAATTTTGCAAAAATTGGAAGAAACCCAAGTGCCCATCAATAGATGAATGGATAAGGAAAATATGGTATATGTTAAAATTTTTAAAGAGTCAGAAACAAACATCTGTAAATGTTGTAACTCACTGAACTGTAATCTTGAAGTTTTTTTTCTTTGATGCTGTTGTGATGTTTTTTAAACTATGTAATCTTTTCTTTGTAAATGAACATTAACAAAGCACCTTGAAACTAACCTCTTTGCCCCTTATCTTACTTTGAAACCCTGGATTCTGATAATCTTGTACATAGTCCTCAATTTTTATTAATAAAATAATATGAATCAGCCCAGAACTAGCTAAGCCAATTCTAATCAGTTAGCCTGACTGACATGTGCAATAGCCTAAATCTTAACCTGTAACTAAACATATCAATCTGCACATACTCAGATGAAATTATCTTTAGCCCCATCATCTCAAAATGTCACTTTCTAGTCATGCAGGATATTTCTCAGCATGACGGCATCTGTCATGTTCTCCAATGAACTCCACCTCCCTTTTTATCCAATCCCATAAAAACCCTAAGCACGTCCAACTTGGGAAGATCATTTGAAGGACTATCCTTCTGTTTTCACAGGGCTAGCTTTTTCTGAATAAACTCTTTTCTCAAAATCCTGGTGCCATTTAATTGTCTCTCTGGTTTGTATCAGGTAATGGTTCACATTTGAGCCACAATAATTTGATAAGCCAGCTTGGACCAGGTATTAGAAAATCATGCCCAAGACTTCCATGGTTCCATGAGGCAATGAGCTCTGGCTGCTGATCCTATGTGGCCATCTAGACCCCTTTAGTCTAGAGGTTCAGTGACTGAGATTCAGCCCATTCTTGTTGGCATCATCAACCCCTTTGGTGCTTCATTTTCAATTTTGAGCAAAGAGGCATTTTTCAAAACAGATGTATTTTAAGTTTTGAGTGAGTAAATTTGTATATATGCCTCCACTTTTGCTGACATCTGTTAAGTTTGCTTTTGGTTGGGGATTAGTATCCCATTTTGGTTATTGGCTATTGATTAAAATTGTAGGTTACAGTCTTTCTTTAGGCTTTTTGTCTACTTCATACAGACCCCAGGCTTTTTAAGAGTTGGTCACAGAAGTACTCAAATTTTTTTTTGAATTTTCTTGTACTTGTTATCTGTGTACTTAAATTGTTTTGAACTCTTCTGAGCAACATAGGTAATACATGAAATAATACTAAAAAGAATTGCAACCCTCTTAAATGCAATTTAGACATCTAGCTAATGTTTAGTTATATTTGTGATAGAGTTATAATAAAGATTGTTTAAAGGTTTGAAATGAGTATGTATTGTGAATATTAGTGAATTTGCTTGAAGTGAATATGTATTGCTGTATTAGTGAATATGAATTATTATAAATTTTTGAAATGGAAAATCTAACAGCATTCCTGAATGTAGCCCTTTGGGCTGTATTTTGAAAAACTGGGAAGATTTTGATTACGAAAAAAAAAATGGTTTATTTCTGTAACACAATCTGGCCTCAATCTGATTGAAAATCAAGAGAAATGTGGCCTGAGAATGGATCTAAAAAAAGAATTAAAATTAGACTTGTATTATAAAAAGAAGGAAAATGAGATGAAATTCCATGTGTACAATCTTTTATGTCTTAATATCAGAATAATAACTTGCATAAAAAAGTGCAAAATTATCGCTCAAAGCAGTAAGTTTTATATTTCTGTGCTCCTGTGTTTCTGTGGTTTGTGTCCATCTGTTTGTTCAAGATCTATTTTCCTACCTCTGAATGGTAACACTGAATTAACAATTGGAAATTCTTAAGAGAGTTCTATACAAATTGCTTAAAGATAAAAAAGTATATATATTTTCATATTCTTGGAGTCCCAGAAATTGAGGAAGCAGAGCTTCTGGTGCTTTGCTTTTTGAAATCCTTCTGTTTTTCCCTATGCATCTTGGCTTAGCCTAACTCACTTTCTATAATAATAAAATTTCCCAATTCCTAATAAAGATTCAGTAAGTCTTGAAAGGAATTTAATCTTATCATTCAGACTTATGAACCTGGATCCTCAATTATTTGCCAATTATTTTGCCGTACTATGAGTGAAAGTAATGCAGAAAGCTTCATAAAGAAAGCTATTTGGAGAGGAAAAGAACTGAGAAAAAAGAAATCCTATGAAGCTAAAACTACAACCCCAATAAACCCTCCAGGCACCCAGGTTCAGAGCACTAGTATTTATAACTACTGTAAACAATCTGGATCTTTGAAAAAGAAACTCATTAAACCTTCCTAAAAGGAGCAGGCCCTGAAAGATTATGTATTATTCTCTCAAAAGTGCATTGACTATGGGGTATTAAAGTTCATTGACTAATGTGTCCTAAATATTTGGACAAACCTACTAATGCAAAATGTGTTTCATACTTTCATTTGTATAGTTTCATTATATTATTTAGAGAAAACAAGAAAATTAGTAAAAAACTTCAAGCCAAGGATAATGATATTCATGTTTTCATGTAATTCTAATTAGGCCTATATAGACACATTAGTAAAATTGGTGCTTTGAAATTTTAATAACTTTTAAAAATAAAATTTTACCAAAGTATATCATTCATAAATGAACATACATAAACAAGGATATAGTAAAATTTGTGAATTTACAAAATAAACATGCATATCATCATGCAAGGTTTCCACACAATTCCCTACCACCAATACCTTGCATTGCTGTGAAACATTTGTTACAAACTAAGAATGATCACCATTAAATATTGGTACTAACTATAGCCTATATTTTATATTTGGTATATTTTTCCCCAACTCACATGATTAACACCCTATATTAATTTATATATTTGTTATCGTTTATGAGAGAATGTTCTATTTATCCTGTTAACCACAGTCCATCTTCCACCAATGGATTCTCTGTTATACAGCCCCATAGTTTGTACATTCCATTTAAAGTGTTCACTCAGTAGCTCTCATTTTCATCACAGAGTTGTGCTGTACATATCTCAGTCTATTTTAGCACATTTTCATTGTTCCAAAAGGAAAAATCACATACCCCTCTATACCCCTAAATTTTGTCTCTTAGAACCGAAATAATATCTCTTTGCCATTGGTACAAAATATTGTGATATTACTGTTAACTATCAACCATAAATTACATTAGTTTAATTTTCCCATTTATCACCATTTTCTTAACACCTTGTAAAAGAACATGCTTACATTTTTACTATTAACTACAATCTTCATCCACCATTAAAATCACTATGTTATACATACCCTAGATTTAGATTAATCTCAAGTTTCCTTTATATATATATAATTTTTTATTTGTTAAAAGATACTTAGATGGGAAGCGGCTGTGGTTCAATCAGTAGGGCTCCCGTTTATCATATGGGAGGCCCCGGGTTCGGTTCCCGGGGCCTCCTGGTGAAGGCAAGCCCGCCCGCATGGCGTGGTTAGCTGACCCAGCGAGCACAAGCAGCAAGGGGGGGATAAATGAATAAATAAATAAAATCTTAAAAAAAAAAAAAAAAAGATACTTAGATTACATTAATGTTACATAAAAAATATAAGGGATTCCCATATGCCCCACTCCTGATACTTCTCACATTTTCCCACATTAACAACATCCTTCGTTAGTGTGGTACGTTTGTTACAATTGATGAACACATTTTTGAGCATTGCCACTAAGCATGGATTATAGTTTACATTGTAGTTTATACTCTCTCCCACACAATTTTGTAAGTTATGACAGGATATATAGTGGCCTGTATCTGTTATTTCAACATCATTCAGGACAATTCCAAAGTCCTGAAAATGCCCCCATATTACACCTATTTTTCCATCTCCCTCCCTTCAGATCCTCCTCTAGCTTCCTTTTAATTGACATTTAGGTATACAAACTATGCCTTTTGACCACAATCACATTTATAAACCAGCAGCGTTAGTTTTACTCACTATAATGTGTTACTTGTCAACTCTATTCATTTCCACATTTTACAATTAACCTTATTAATAATGCTGCATACATTAAGCATCAGCTCTCATTCTCAACCCACATTCTTTTTCCTAGTAACCTACACTCTAGAGTTTACCTCCTTGAGTTTGCTCATCATATTTAATTCATATTAGTGAGACCATACATTATTTGTCCTTTTGTGTCATCCTTATTTCACTAACACCAGTCTTCCTTAAACTGTATGAAAATAGAAGTGGAGGGAGCACTGCTTAACTCATTCTATGATGCCAACATCACCCTAATACCAAGGCCACATAAATATGCCACAAGAAAGGAAAACAAAGATAAATCTCTCCATGAATCTGGATGCTAAAATCCTCAGCAAAACACTTGCTTATTGTATTCAACAACACATTCATATTACACACCATGATCAAGTGGGTTTCATCTCTCATATGCAAGGATGGTTCAACATAAGAAAATCAATCAATGTAATACATCACATTATCATGTCAACAGAAACAATATCACATGATCATCTGTATTGATGCAGTAAAAACATATGACAAAATACAGCATCCTTTCTTAATAAAAACACTTCAAAAGATAGGAATAGAAGGAAATATCCTCAACATGATAAAGTGTATATATGAAAAACTCACTGCTAACATCATAATGGTGAAATGCTAAAGTCTTTCCCTCTAAGATCTGGAAACAGACAAGGATGCCCACTGTCACTGCTCTTACTTAACATTGTTTTAGAAATTCTTCCTTGAGCACATAGACAAGAAAAAGAAATTGGAAAAGAAGTAAAAATGTCCCTATTTGCAGATGACATGATCTTATATGTATAAAGCCCTGAAAAATCAAAACAGTTTCTAGAGATGTTAAATGAGTTCACTAAAATGGAAGGATAAGAACAGGCAAAAATCAATGGCATTTCTGTGCAACAATACTGACAATCTGAGGAGGAAATCAAGAAAAAAATTCATTAGAATAGCAACTAAAAGAATCAAATATCTAGGAATAAACTTAACTAAAGATGTAAAGGACTTGTACACAGAAAATTACACAACTTGTTAAAGGAAATCAAAGAAGACCTAAATAAATGGAAGAAAATTCCATGTTCATTGATTGGAAGGCTAAACACCATTGAGATGTCTGTCTTACCCAAATTGATTTACATATTTAATGCAATTCCAATAAAAATTATAACAGTATTTTTTACTGAATTAGCAAAGCTAATTGGCTAAGAGGTTTCAAATTGAGTCAGAAGGTAATTCCAGAAGTTACGCTGAAGTGTGTTTCAGCAGGATCTCATCGACTGCCAGAGTATGGGGGCTCTTGAGGGCTCTAGAGACATCTAGACACTATAGGCTCGGCAGACAATCTCAGGAATTCAGTACCCTGTCACTGGGCCTTATCTTGGAATATATGTTCCCCAATGTAACAGAGTCAGACTCATTTATAATTTCCCTGCATATGGCTCTTCTGCCCCTTTTACTTGAACCTATAATTAACACTATACTTATTAAATATATGTTTCAGAGACTTAAGTTATGTAATTTATTTGGAAGGGTGAGGGGCCCTGAATAGTCAAAAACATATTGCTACCTGATCCTACAAAGCTACAGTTGTCAAAACTTCATGGTATTGGCTCAAGGATAGACAAACAGAACATTGGAACCAAACTGAGAGCTCTGATATAGATCTTTGCATATACAAACAACTGATATTTGACAAGACCAGCTAAAGCACTCAACTGGGACAGAAAGGCTTCTTCAAATAATGGTGCTTGGAGAAGTGGATATTCATATGAGATGGTGAGAAGCTCACTATCTCATGCCTTATGAAAAATTAACTCAAGATGGATCAAAGGTCTAAATATACAAGTCAATACCATAAAGCTCCTAAAAGATAATGTATGGAGGCATCTACAAGATCTTCTAGTAGGAAGTGGTTTCATAAACTTTACACCCAAAGAACAAGCAATGAAAGAAAATAGATAAATGAGAACTTCTCAAAATTAAAATCTTTGCCCTTCAAAAGAGTTTGTCAAATAAGTAAAAAGGCAGCCTACACAATGGGAAAAAATATTTGTGAATCATTTATCTGATAGGGGCCTAATATACAGCATATATAAAGAAATCCCATATCTCAAAAATAAAAAGACAAACAACCCATTTTAAAAATGGACAAGAGATTTGAATAGATACTTTTCCAAAGAATCATACAAATGGTTAAAAAGCACATGAAAAGGTGCTCAACATCACTAGCTGCTCAACATCACTAGCTATTATGGAAATGCAAAGCAAAACTACAATGAGATATCAGGTTACACTTATTAGGCTGGTGAATATTTAAAAAAGAGAACTGCAAGTGTTTGAGAGGAAGTGGAGGAATGAGAACACTCGTCCACTGCTGGTGGGAATATAGAATAGTGCAGCTAATGTGGAGGACAGTTTGATGGTTCCTCATGAAGCTAGGATGGAATTGTCACATGATATAGCAATCCCATTCATTTATATTTAATTTTTCCCTCTTTTGGTTAAGGTCTTTTCTAAATGCATCACTATTTGGTGCTTGGTAATAATCCCTCAGTTCCAGAGAGGCTGTTGATTCTGTTTCCCTAGAGAACCCAGACTAATACAGTGGTTTCCAAATATTTTCTCACATTATGAAGTTTGTCATTTTACTTTAATGATAAAATTCTGTAAGTCACAAAAGTTTTTTATTTTGATGAGGTCCCATTTATCTACTTTTTCTTTCATTGCCTGTGCTTTGCTGTAAAGTCTAAGAAGACCAACACAAGATTCTGAAGATGCTTCTGACTTTTCTTCTAGGAATTTGATAGTTCTTGCTCTTATATATATGTCTTTCATCCATTCTGAGTGGATTTGTGTATGAAGTGTGAGGTAGGATACTTCTTTTATGTTTTTGCAGATGGTGATCCACTTTTCCCAGCACCATTCATTGGAGAGACTATTCTTCCACAATTCACTGGTCATTGCCCTCTTATAAAATTCACTTGGCCATAAATATAGGGGTTGACTTCTGGCTCTCTATTTGATTCCATTGTTGGTTCTTGTGCTGGTACTAAGCTGTTTTGATTGTTGTGGCTTCATAATAAGTTTTAAGTTTAGGAATTTTTAGTTTTCCAACTTCATTCTTGTTTATCAAATTAGTTTGGTCTTTTCAGGGCCCCTTTCTCTTCCATAAAAATTTGTTGTTTGGTTTTTTCATTTGTGCCAAGAATGTTGTTGGAATTTTAATTGGAATTGTGTTATATCTATAAATCTCTCTGGGTAAGACTGATATCCATCTTAATAATACTTTATCTTCCTAAATACGAACATGTAATGTTCCATTTATTTAGGTTTTATTTGGTTTCTTTTAGCAATATTTCATACAAATGGTTTTTTGTGTTAAAGTCCTTTGCATCCTTGGATAGCTTTATTCCTAGTTCTGATTTGATTATTTTAGTTGCTATTGTGATTGGAATTTTATCTTGATTTCTTCTTCTGATTGTTCATTGCTTGTGTATAGTAACACCATTGATTTTTGGAGTTGATCTTGTACACAGCCACTTTGTTAAATGAATTTAATAGCTCTAGTAGGTTTGTTGTATATTATTCATAATTTTCTGTATATAGGTTCATGTTGATTGAAAATGTTTAAAATTTTACTTATTCTTTTCTAGTTGGATGCCGTTTTCTTCTTTCCTAATTGCTATAGCAGCAACTTCCAGTACAATATCGACTAACACTATTGACAGTTGGCATCAATGTCTTGTTACTGGCCTTAGAAGGAAAGAGTAAAGTATTTCTCCACTAAACACTGATGGTGAAAACCAGACAAAGCAGAACAAATTGCAAATACCTTAAAAGTGTTTTTATTTACTTGTTTGTTTTGGTTAGCTCCAAGGCCAGGAGCAGTGAGGGCCAATCACTAATAACTGCTTTTGATTAGAAACTTCAGATTGCAGGATGCCTGTTTCTGATGGTTGCAGTTGTTAAAATCCACACTAGGACAAATGCACCTATGTCCATTGTTTCACTTGTTCTGGACAAAGGTTGTGGTGGAGGAGATTTGGAGATATTATGGTTCATTAAGGCTGTGGGGTATCATTGGATGTGAGGCTACATTTGCTAGGCAGACCAAGAAGCAGAGGGGACAAGCAAACTCCTTCAAACAGGTGAACTTCAAAACAAGTAATAAGCAAAATCCCAGGACAAATGACAGGCACAAAAGTACAGTGAAAAGTATGCACACAGCATTCACCTAGCAGATATGTAGATAGGAGAGCTAAAGCCAAAGAAAGCTCTTTCTAATCACCTACTGGTTAAAAAATCATGAAACAGACATCTTAGGGGATAAATCCCAGAGTTAACATTTTAAATCATTAAAATGTACAGTGTGAAGAATGGTGGGAAGATGGCATCAGACTAACAGGCAGAGTTCAATGCTTTCAAAACAAAAAAAAATGGACATAGAGCCAAAAGCCATCCAAGGGACATTTAGGGGGAGGGCTCAGCAGACCAGGACAGTGCTACAGAACTCCCAGAAGGGTGAGTGACAGAGAGATGAAGACACTGAAACAAGAACCATGAGTTGCCAAGCACCTGAAGTGACTGGGAAGGGATCATCTCCCCCACACCCAAGATATAAAGCTGGGGTAAAACCCTGGCTCACTGCAGCTAAGTAAGAGGGGAATAAACACCTTCTTCCCTGTCAGCTGTTTCAAGGGAAAAGCAAGGAGGCATCAGGGGGATTTTTTTCAGTGAATTCAGTCAGCAGAGCCTGCTTGGAATCTCACTCTGGAGTTTCAACACAAGAACACAGGAAAACTGAGAATTAAACATCTCTGAGGAAAAGTGTGCTGATGAGAGCCATCTGCTGGCCAGTCTGAGAATTGCATGGACAAAAAGTTTCAGTTTTCTCTGTATCCTACCCCTGGGAGAAAATCTGCAACTCATTACTGAGTCACTGGCCTGATTTTGATAACTTAAGCTGGGCATTTTTAAAGACTTGGAATAAGTTGAACCAAGTTTCAAAAACCAAATTTTAAACCACTGGCTCACTGCAGCTAACTGAGAGGGAACTAGACACCACTCTAATTTTAAAGAACTAGAATAAGTTGAATAAATTTTCAAAGAAGAGCTGTGAAAAAGAAAAAAAAACCAATAGGCAAGAGAGAGAAATTGGCTATCAAAGTAAAGTCACCAACATATACAGATGCCTAGATATCAGCAAAAACATTACAAGCCATACTAGGAAACAGGGAGAGATGGCCCAGCAAAAGAAACTAAACAAATATCCTGAAGAGATACAGGATTAAGACAATCAGTTATAGTCACACAAATCTCCTAATCATTTCAAAGAGCTTAAAGAAAATATGACTAAATAAATAAAGGGTATTAAGAAGACACTGGGTGAGAAAAAAGAAAATTTAGAAAGCCTGCAAAGAAAAGTAACAGAACTTATGGGAGTGAAAGACACAATGGATGAGATTAAAAATACATTAGAGGCACATAAGAGCAGATCTGAATTGCTCAAAGATAGAATTAGTGATTTTTAAGACAGAGTATCTGAAATGAAAAGTCTGGAGAACAGAAAGACAACATTGCAAAAACTGGAAGAGCATCTCAGGGAATTGAATGACAGTGTAAAATGCACAAATATTTACATTATCAATGTCCCAGAAAGAGAAAAGGGTGGAAAAAGGTCAGAAAGAATATTTGAGGAAATAATGACCAAAAATTTCCCAACCCTTATGAAAGTCATAAATATCAATATCCAAGAAGCACAATTCACCCCAAAAAGAATAAATCTGAAGAAACCTACCTGGGACACCTACTATTCAGAATGACAAATATCAGAGATAAAGAGAGGATTCGAAAGCAGAAAGAGTAAAGAGAGGGTTCTGGAAACAGAAAGAGATTGCAAAGTATCACATACAAGGGAAACTCAGGAAGATTAAGTGATGACTTTTCATCAGAATCCATGGAAGTGAGAAGAAAGTGGTATGATGTATTTAAGTACTGAAAGAGAAAAACTCCTAGCCAAGAATTCTGTATCCAGCAAAGCTGTCTTTCAAAAATTAGGAACTGGGAAGTGGATGTGGCTTGAGAGATTGGGCTTCCGCCTACCACATGGGAGGTCTTGGGTCCTGTTAATGGTGCCTCCTGGAGAAGGCAAGCTGATGCGGTGGGCAGGCATGGTGAGCTGATGCAACAATATGATGCAACAGAAGAGATACAAAGAGGAAAGACAATGAGAGACACAACAAACCAGGGAGATGAGGTGGCTCCAGTGATTGAATGCCTCTCTCAGGTGATTGAGTTCCCGGGTTCAGTTACTGGTGCCTCCTAAAGAGAAGATGAGCACAGAGCAAATCGAAACAGAGAGCAGAGAGTGACTTCAAACAATGAGGGGTGGGATAAATAAATAACAAATCCTTTTAAAAAGACGGAATGTTCCAAGTCTTCACAGAAAAACAAAAATTGATAAAATATATTACCCAAAGACCAGAATTCCAAGTGATACTAAAGAGTGTTGCAGCATGAAAGGAAAATGCAAAGGCAAGAGATTTAGAGAAGAGTGTAGAAATGAAGATTATTAGGAAGGGTAAACTAAAGGATAAGAAGACAGACAATAGAACCATATGACAACAGAGAGACAGGGACAAAACTAATGAAGTAAAAAATGCTTTTGCAGTAATAACATTGAATGTTAATGGATTGAACTCCCCAATCAAAAGACATAGACTGATAAAATGTATAATAAAATATGAGCTGTCTATACATTGTCTACAAGTCTGAGACCACCTCAGACTTAAGGATATAACAAGATTAAAAGTGAAAGGTTGGAGGGCTGATTTAAAATCACAGTGCTGGTAAGGACCACCTTCTTTCCACCCAGGTCAGATTGCAGGTCTAGCCTAAACCCCAGCCCCACCTCCAGCAGGGAAGAAGCTGAGGGGAACTGCACCACCTCTCTGGGAAACTGCAAGCCATGCCACAGAGGCCAGTGCCCATCCTACTCTAGTGGCACAAGCCACCTCAGGAGCTATTCCATGGCTGGAGTTAGAAGTTCCATTACCCATAAATGGTGGAGGAAGAGACAGTTGTCCACCAACTTCAGCTTTAGTGGACTCAGTGTGTTAAAGTATATTCCTAGAAAGAGCTAGTGTTTGAGCCTGTCCAAGTTGGAAAGAGTCCAGTAGTCTGCTATTTTGACTCTGTCCCCAGCATGAGGGGAAGCCTGGCTGACTGAAAATCCAGTGAAGTTAGGGACTGGCTTCTTTCCACCAAGATCAGCCTACAGCCCTAGCCTAGGCTCCAGGCCTACCTCCAGCAGAGAGGAAGCTGGCAGGACCTGCACCAGGCTTTCCAGGCAACTGCAGGTGCTCTCCGCCGGCACAGACTGAATGGTCAGACACCTGGGGCTGCATGCCTGTACCCCAATAGGATAGGAGAGGTGCTGGATTGAGTATCCTTGGCCTCTATAGTCAACAGCAGAAGTTTTCAGCCCACACAAACTGTTTTGTTGAGTGCCTTTGAGTCCATCCCTACCTCTGTCCCTCCATAAGATAAGAGGGGGCTAGTTCTCCCTCAGCCTCTCAGGACAACTCCAGGTACTTTTGACCTGCACAAACCTGACCGTTGGGCACCTGTGACTTGAGCCCCATCCCCAATAGTTGAGACATGGACTGTGTTGTTTGCCCAGCCTCTCTGGGTAACTGCATGTGCTTTGGGCCCACACAGCCTGGACTGGTGGATACTTGTGGATCCACGCTAACCCCCCAATAGGAAAGGAGGGGGTTGGTGTTCCCACAGCCTTTCTGAGCAACAGCAGACTTTTGGCCTGCATGGACTGGACTGTTGGATGCCTATGGATTTACTCCCACCCCCAATAGGATAGAAGGGTTTGGTGTCTCCACAGCCTCTCCAGACAATGGTGGGTACTTTCAGCTTACAGGGACTGAACTGTTGGGTGCCTGTGGTTCCAACCCATGCCTTAATAGGATAGGAGGGTGCTGGTGTTTCCTCAGCCTCTCCAGGTAACGGCAAGTATTCTCGGCCTAAAGGTGCAAAACTGTTGGACACCCATAGAATCATTCCCATCATTAAATTGGATAGGAGTGAGATGGTGCTTCTTCAGCCACTCTGGATAATGGTGGGTACTTTCAGCCTACAGGGACTGAACTGTTGGGCATTGGTTCCATTTCCACCTCTAAAGGGCAGGAGAGACAGTACTCTCTCAGCTTCTCAGAGTAACTGTAGACATATTTGGCCCACATAGATTAGATTGTTGGACACTCCAGAGGGTCCATTCCCACCCCCAGCAAGGAGGGGTTCTGGTGCTATATCAGTTTACCTGAGGAACTGTGGTCATTTTGGATCCACATGGCATAGATTCCTGCCCACAACTATTGCTCCATCCCCATTCAAGGTAGGTAAGGAAGGGTGTGAAGCTTCATCAGCCTCTCTGGGCAACTACAGAAAATCTTGC
Organism: Tolypeutes matacus; assembly: GCA_026826555.1. NCBI lineage: Eukaryota > Metazoa > Chordata > Mammalia > Cingulata > Chlamyphoridae > Tolypeutes > Tolypeutes matacus. Next base: position 863,714 of record JAKSZT010032888.1, read on the forward strand.
CTACCCAACTTGAATGATCATATATGGCTGCAGCTCTGTCCCAAGCCCTGACAGAGGAGAAAGGTGGAGAAGCTTCAATTACTGGGGCAACATGGGTAGCTTCAGCCTCCATAGCTTACAACACCAACTACATCTTTGGTTCCTATACACAACCAGTAAGGGAGAAAAGACAAGAAAGCCCTAAACTAAAGGGATAAACTACACCCAGACTAAATACATCTAGCAAGCCAGATGCGAAAACACCAACAAAAAAATACAATCCATACCAAAAAACAGGAAGATATGGCCAGTTAAAGGAACAACAGAAGCCTACAGATGACATAAAGGAGTTGAGACAACTAATCATAGATTTTCAAACAAGACTCCTTAACAAAGTCAATGAGATGGTTAAAGAGATTAAGGATATTAAGAAGACATTAGATGAGCACAAAGAAGAATTTGAAAGCATACATAGAAAAATAGCAGACTTTATGGGAATGAAAGGGGCAATAAATGAAATGAAAATACACTGGAGGCGTATAACAGCAGATTTGAGGAAGTAGAAGAAAGGATTGGTGAGCTCGAAGACATGGTCTCTGAAAGCGAACATACAAAAGAATAGGTGAAGAAAAGAATGGAAAAATGGAACAGGACATCAGTGAACTAAATGACAGCAAGAGACATGCAAAGATATGTGTCATGGGTGTTCCAGAAGGAGAAGAGAAGAGAAAAGGTGCAGGAGGACTATTTCAAGAAATATTGGTGGAAATTTTCCCAACCCTATAGATGGACATGGATATCCATGTCCAAGAAGCACAATGTACTACCATCCAAATAAATCCAAATAGACCAACTCCAAGACACATACTAATCAGAATATCAAATGCCAAAGACAAAGAAAGAATTCTGAGAGCAGCAAGGGAAAAGCAACGCATAATGTATAAAGGATACCCAATAAGATTAAGTGCCAATTTCTCATCAGAAACCATGGAGGCAAGAAGGCAGTGGTATGATATATTTAAGATACTGCAAGAGAAAAACTGTTTGCCAAGAATTTTATATCCAGCAAGATTACCTTTCAAAAATGAGGATGAGATTAGAATATTCACAGATAAACAGAAACTGTGAGAGTTTATAAGAAAAAGACCAGCTTTGCAGAAAACACTAAAGGGAGTGCTGCAGCCTGAAAAGAAAAGACAGGAGAGAGAGGCTTGGAAAGCATTTAGAAATGATGACTCTATCAATAACAGACTAAATGTGTCAAAAATAAAATGGCAGGTAAAATGCAAAGATCAAAATAAGAACTGCCTTTAAAGTAATAACATTGAATGATAATGGATCAAATTCTCCAATTAAAAGACACAGACTAGCGGAATGGATAAGAAAATATAAGCCATCTATACACTGTCTGCATGAGACTTACCTTAGACCCAAGGATACCAATAGATTGAAAGTGAAAGGTTGGAAAAAGATATTCCATGAATGCAGTAACCAATAAAAAGCTGGAGTAGCTATATTTATATCAGATGATATAAACTTTAAAAGAAAAATTGTTATTAGAGAAAAGGAAGGACATTACATATTAATAAAAGGGATGATGCACCAGGAAGAAATAACAATCATAAATGCATATGCACCTAACCAGGATGCCCCAAGATACATGAGGCAATTACTGGCAAAACTGAAGGGAGAAATTGACATCTCTACAATAATAGTTGGAGATCTCAATACACCATTCTCAGCATTGGATAGAACATCTGGGCGGAAGATGAATAAAGAAATAGAGAACTTGAAAAATATGATAAATGGACTGAAACTAATAGACATATACAGAACATTGTACCCCCAAACAGCAGAATATACACTCTTTTCGAGTGTTCATGGATCTTTCTCTAGGATAGACCATATGTTGGTTCATAAAGCAGATCTCAAAAAATTCAACAAAATGGAAATTATACAAAGCACTTACTCTGATCATAATGGAATTAAGTTGGAAATCAGCAAGTGGCAGAAAAAGGGAAAATTCACATGTATATGGAGATTAAACAACACACTTTTAAATAATCAGTGGGTCAAAGAAAAAATTTCAAGAGAAATCAATAAATATCTTGAAATAAATGGCAATGATAATACAATATATCTGAATCTATGGGATGCAGTGAGGGCAGTGTTGAGAGGAAAATATATAGCACTCAATGCTTTCATTAAAAAAGAAGAAACAGCTAAAATCAATGACCCAACTACACAGCTGGAGGAACTATAAAAAGAACAGCAAACTAATCCCAAAGCAAGTAGAAGGAATTAAATAGCAAAGATCAGAGCAGAAATAAATGAAATTGAGAAAAAACAATAGAGAGAATTAACAAAACCAAAAGTTGGTTCTTTGAGAAGATTAACAAAATTGACAAACCCTTAGCTAGACTGACTAAGAAAAAAAGAGAGAAGATGCAAATAAATGAAATAAAAAGTGAAAACGGGAACATTACTACTGACCCCAGAGAAATAAGAGAGATCATAAAAGGATACTATGAACAACTTTATGCCAAAATAAAAGACAATATAGACAAAATAGAAAAATTCCTAGGAATGTACATACAACCAACACTGACCCTAGAAGACATAGAAGACCTCAGCAAACCAATCACAAGTAAAAAGATTGAAACAGTCATCAAACAGCTTCCCAAAATGAAAAGCCCAGGACCAGGAACTTTCACAGGTGAGTTCTATCAAGCATTCAAAGATTTAATAGCAGTCTTACTCAAGCTCTTCCAAAAAATTGAACAAGAAGGAATGCCACCAAATTCATTCTACTAAGCCAATATTACTCTAATACCAAAGCCAGATAAAGATATTACAAAAAAAGAAAATTACAGATCCATTTCTCTAATGAATACAAATGCAAAAATCCTCAATAAAATACTTGCTAATCGAATCCAACAACACATTAAAAGAATTATTCATCATGATCAAGTGGGTTTTACACTAGGCATGCAAGGCCGGTTCAACACAAGAAAATCAATCAGCGTAATACACCACATTAAAAAATCAAAAAAAAAGATTAACCACTATGATCTTATCAATTGACACAGAAAAGGCATTTGACAAATACAACATCCTTTCTTGATAAAAATACTACAAAAAGCCAGTTGAAGTAAACTTTCTCAACATGATAAGGTCCTTATATGAAAAACCCACAGCTAACATTGTACTCAATGGTGAAAGACTGAAAGATTTCCTGTTGAGAACAGGGGCAAGACTAGGATGCCCATGGTCACCATTGTTGTTCAATATAGTGCTAGAAGTTCTAAGTAAAGCAATCAGGCAAGAAAAACAAATAAAAGGCTTCTAAATCGGAAATGAAGAATTAAAACATTCACTATTTGCAGATGGTATGATTGTATGTCTAGAAAGTCCCAAGAAATCTACAACAAAACATTCCTAAAAGACATGAATATTGTAATGCACATTTTTCTTATTCTCTTGTTATACAATTGCTACTCCATAAACAATTCACTTGGAAAAATTTTGCTTCAACCCCATATTAACCTATGTCAAGGGATTATAAAATATTTTATATGAAAACTTAATTCCCTTCATTATAATTTTGCTTCATATAGATTAAATTACATTAACTTAATAGGGCATAATCTCTAGATTTAACTTTCAGGAAAACTTGAAGTTAGAAATGGTGCCTAGTCAACCATGTTTTGGCTGGTAGAGTAGGAGTTCTATTCTGATTCCTCTGGCATTTTTTAGCCCAGAAAAAAAAGTCTTCTGGAAATTGAGTGTAGTGGTCTGGTATCACAGCACACCCCAGGCTTTGGAAGCAAGGACAATGAAATAAGAGGACACTCATCCCTGCATTCAACAGGAAAACCAAAGAGCTGTTCTACCACCTGAAGGAGAGTTATGGGAAGTACAAGCAGAGGGGCACAGCACCCATTATGAACAAGTGTCCATGGGGCTACTGAGGTGCCCAAAGAGCACAGTGTACAGCCAAAGGTGCTGCAGTCTTGTTCTTCCTTCTGCTCCTCATCTTCTTCTTCTTCATTTGCATCTCTTTATCTTTTTTTCTGAAGTCCTTTGGGAAGAAATTTTACACTGATGTCTTTCCTTACCTTTCATTGTAACCACACAGGCCCTTTCCTGAATTTCAAGGTCATCCTCAATCCCAGGGTGGTCCCAACCTGATTCTTATTACTTGTGTCAAGAGACTTTGCTCTGATTTTCTCCCCTGTCTAAGCATAATGCTAACTTCCATTAAAAAAAAAAAAAAATGTGTGTCCTTCCCATCGAGATGACCTGCAGAGTGGTGTGCTTTCTAACCTGTTTCTCTTTTCCTTGCTTTATCTGAAACAGTTACTTAGGGCTTTTTCTTCTTTCCAGTGTTGTAGTACATATAACTTCATTAAAACACAGAAGTAGACAAAAATTGTGGACATGGTACAACGGAAAATGATTTCTGGAATATTTGAGCAATCTTTTTGTAATGTTTCTTTTTCTAGACTGTCAGCTTCACATCTGTAATGGAACTTTCTTGTGATGATGAGACTGAAGAATTTGGAGACAAGAATCCCTAGTGTGGCATATGACAATTTTCATAGTAGTATGAACACTTTAAAAAAGCCTATTGGAGATTATGCTATTATTTTATATTTTGTTGAAACTAAAGATTAATTATTCATAATAAATAAAAATGGTGGAAAGTATGGCTCCACACAAACTCTCTTTTTTTGTGTGATACTTAGAAAATAAACCATCCACCACTACTTTCAATGAGATTATGGAAAGAAATATATATATATATATATATGTAAATGATATATGTGTCAGGGGACCTAGTTGAGTATGTCTTTAATTCCTATATGTATGAGACATATCATGAGTTCTGAAAACTTTGACAATATTGGTATATGAAAATAGCCTTAGGCATAATAATGCCAATTAAGGACACTACTTAAATCGAATTGCAATTATTACTATGAGATCAGATATCATGAGATATTTACATGTATTATATTTACCTCACCACCATAATTGCTTTTAAAATTATTCCTCAAGTAGAACTGAAACACATGGTTTCTACTTCTATCCTTCTTTTGGCTCTACCCATTGGATTATCTGGTTAAATAGCTTAAAACTATTTGGTTTGAATTTTGCTTTGGAAGTGCATGTTTTTAAATATCGCATTTTAATAAAGACATAAATAAGGCATGTATCATTAATTTCTCTAAATTCTTGGTACTTAACTGAAAATATCATGTGAATTGCAGACTTAGCAGAAAGGTCTGAGTCCTGTGTAATATTCAGTAGCACTCCCTGTGGTATATGAGTCAGTAGACAGCCTGAATTATTTACATTTTACAGCTTGAACATATATTCTTATATTGAATCACTTTATTTTTTAATTAAAGTCATATTTTAATATATATAATTAAAATTGTTCAAATTCAAAGCTTCTTTTTTTGAAGCTAATGTAAAAGAAAATTAGATGTAAAATAAATTAGAATATATAAGCTTATTTTTAACTATTGAATATTTGGAATTTTTGGATCTGTAAATTGATGAATTCCAAAAAGACATGAATATTGTACTACACATCTTTCTTATCCTCTTGTTATACCATAGCTATTCCATAAACAATTCAATTGCAAACATTTTGTTTACATTCAACCCCATATTAACATATATCAAGGTGATATAAAATATTTTTGGCATTAAAGCTTAATTCCATTAATTATAACTTTGTTTCAAGTAGATTAAATAGCATTAACTTAAAAGGGCATTGACTCTAGGTTTAACTTTCAGGGAAAACCTGAAGTTAGAAATCTCAGCAACCTATTACATTGGTGCTTGTGGAATGGTGCCAGTCCAATCAGGTTTAGCCAGGTAGAGTTGGAGTTCTCATCTGCTTCTTTTGGTATTTTTCAGCCCAGAAAGAGTCTTCTGGGAGGTTCAGAGTGGAGGTGGTCTGGTATCACAGAGCAGTCCATGCTTTGGAAGCAAGAGCAGTGAGACAACACAGCACACAGCTCTCCATTCAACAGTGAACCGAAAAGCTCTTCTACCACCTGGATGCCAGTTATATGAGGCACACACGGAGGGGGCAGCACCCACTGTGGACAAGGGCACATGGGGTTGCTGAGGGGCCCAGAAAGCACAGTTTGCAATCTTAGGTGCTGCAGTCTTAGTGATGTGAGCCAGACCGGGGATCCTGATGGTCCCTGTTCCAGGGACTCCCAGACAGTCTCCCCATATTAGGGACATCTCTCCTTTTCCAGGTGATGTGTCCTTTCACTGGCATGCAAGCTCATTGCAGAGTGACTGTTCTAATACTGCACACAGTTTCTGCAATTTATGGCTTCTTGGTTATTCTGAAATATTTGAAATTAAACAGTGAAATTTGTTTCCAAATTGGTTAAACATTAAATTTGTCAAGGAAGAAAAGAGCTATTACACTGTTTAGATATGATCTCAATTGTTTAAATTTTTGGATGATTTTTAAAATGATTTTGAACTACCTTACTTACTTTTGCTTTCAATATATCATTTGTTGGTGAGTTTTAAAACGATGTGGTTATGATATTAAGAACTCTTGATCATTTACTGTTTAATTCAGAAAATGTGAAAAATATATTCTAGAATCAAGCACACATTTTCATTAAGAATTATGATTATGCTTCATTTGGATAATATGTAAAAAATAAAATATTCATAATTTTGTTTCAAATACAGCATGGATAATTTTGACTTTTGAACAATTCATAATAATATGGCATATAATAAAAATATTTAATTTTCTTACCATCTAACCTAACATACATATTGAAAAGTTGATGAAACATACATGTGTGTTTTAGTGAAAAATGCAAAAAATTCAATGTAATATCCACTTAGGTAATTAAACAAAATATTGTCAGAATATTTTGTTCAGTATTGTTTAAGTCATTATGTGTTTAGGTTTCAATAACCTAGCCCAACAATTACAGGTAGGTAAGTTGTTAAATAGTTTATTTGGTTAAATTTGCCCCAAATTAGGGTAAGTGAATGGGTGCACTCATTATATAGTTCAATTTTAGTGAATGCCTTCATAGCTGAAGAAATATTCATATATAAATTCTTTTAATTTTAAAATTGTGAGACAATGAATACTATACTTTTCTGAGCTTTTCCAGATTTACTTTCATTAAATATTTGATGGACATTTTAACTTTATGCAGAATTATTTAAATAAAGTATACAAAATATTTTGTGGAGAAAATATGTGGATGAGATAAGATAGCTCTATAGTCTTTATTCGTTCCACTGAATTTTCTCATATCCTTTGGATTTACTTCTCTTTGATTTTGATTCCATAACCATTATTCTTGCATGCCAAAAATACACTGTTAACCCTTTTAGTTTGTCCAGGACCCCACTTTAATTATAATAATAATAATAATTCTTTTTTCACTATACAGCAACTTTTTCATGCTGGATATTTCAAAAGGAAACTTTGGAGCAATAAAGGAAAGAAAAGAAAAATAGACACAACTTAAGTTAACCAATTTTTTAAGCACTTAGAAAGAACCTTTTCTTCCCAGCTTCTCTCTGCATGTCCTATTTCTCTGTCTCTCAGTGCTGAACTGGTTCCATTTTATTTGCCTCGAATTAATTCATCTGTCTTTTTAGCATGTGTATTTGGTCACAGACTCCAAATATTCCTCTTTATTAAAATGAAATTTTCTTTTTTCTAATTTGTCCCTACCCACTGACTTCTTATTTTTTGTTGAGCCTGATTGACTTCAATAGTTAATCAATGACTTAAAAGGACCATCACACAGGTTTTTCTTAGATCTTAGTAAGTGAAGTGGTGCTTTCTGGTTTTGGCAATCAAGCCCACCAAACCTGATGCATCGGTTATGATGTTTTTCACTTGTTCATACTTGCCTAAGGGTAGATGGCAACTGTTCGACCTCTCAATCCCCATCCTGTGATCATATAGAAAACCTATTTTCATTGTTCCCAGCATTGAGGTAGCAGGACCAAGAAAAGGACTGAGAGAAACCAGGCATTGGTCACATCATCTGAAAATCTGAAATGCTTGGTCAGGCTTGACCTGAATCCTGGAAAACATTTGAACTTTTTATTTAATGAATAAATTATTTTGTTATTTAAACTATTTCTCCTAAATGCAATTTTATTCACAATAATTTGACTAATTCTTTAAATGCAGCTGTTAAATGTGCAGCTCTGTGAATGTATTTGCTTATAAAAACAATGGCTTACAGTTGCAAAATAACTTTTGCCTGGAAATAGATGATAAGCAAAAATTCTTATTTACAACTAGTAAAATATTCAAGCAAACAATTTACATTGTTAACAATAAAACATGATTTATAATTTTAAAGCTACACCTGTTTAAGTTTCAAGATTTCTTGAGGACACTAATCTGCTCTATTCTCTATACATCTTTCAATTATGCAATTTAGCATAACCAAGTAACATAAACATTTATGGATTCAGATTTTATCACATCAGATTTTTTTAACCTGTTGACTCTGGATGCAAAAGAAGCAATTCTATTACTCTGTACCATTATATATTACATGGCTGCCCTGAGATGGTTTCTTCATTTGTTTGTTTGTTCTTTTGTTTCTAGGAGGCATGGGGAACCCAACCCAGGACCCCCCATGTGGTAAGCAGGCGCTCAAAGGCATGAGCCATATCCACTCCCCTGGGTTTATTTTTCCAGTGCCCTGTTAGAAATGATATAGTGTAATGTTAAACACACAGAAGGGTTTTGGTGCTTTATTGGCCCTTTAGAGGGCATCCATGATTGTCATATCACAGGACTTGGGCTTGGTCTAGGTGGAGGACTGGAGTGTTAGAATGGCCACATTCTATCTCAGTATAGAATGCTGAGAAGTGGGCAGCAGTAACATCCAGTAGTGGAAGGAGACTAAGTCTTACCTTCATGGCCATGGTGGCAAATGTCTCAGAATCTCTCCCCTCACCACCAGTTCATCAATTGGCTCTGTGGGATCGGGAATTGCACTGCTGAAGTGGGGATCACGGTAAACTGCAATCTGATGTCCAATAAGGCCATGAATTTTGTGGGTTTGGGGATACCCCAAATAACATGAGCTTCGTAAATAGGGAATTCTGGTCTGTGGGGTGCCTGAGGAGGACTGTTGTACCCCTCAGGCAAGAAGGGCTCCACTGTTGTTGGAGATCTGGAGCTTGTTTTTCCTGGTACGTGTGCTGACTGGCCATGTCAGCATCAAGGAGAGTCTCATGAACTTTGGAGGCTTCTCAGAGATGAGACAATTAGGAAGCCCCCCTTGGCACAGCTGCCAATATAAGTTGCCCTGATCCTTCTGTGGGTGGCTCAGTTGGGGCTTCCCAGGAAATGGGTTCACAGTGAAACTTTTAGCCAAGTTGTTTCCAGAAAAAAGGGCAGGCTGTAGCCACTGACAGCTAGTGGATGGCTGGTTTATGTTTTAGGGTGATGGGTGCCTGCAAGACATGATTTATTTGGCGGGGCTGTTAGCAGCGGGGCCAAAAGTGTTGGTTTGTCTTGTGGGGATGGGTCCCCTCAAAAATGACTGTAAGGCATCGGTGCCTGAATCGCTTGCTTGGGGATACATCCAGTGATGTCCTCCCGCGGAGGGATGGCGTCTGTGTAGTCCCACTGGAGCATGCCTTAGTGCGGAAACTGCTCTCGCCCTCCCTCAGTGCTGCACTAGCCCCAAGCAGCTCTGTGGTAATTTTATGAAGGCATAGGCCATATGCCAGGCCATAAACAGCCATTATAACAAGGTGTAGGAGCGGTTTATAGCTGCTCTCAGTGGACCTGGGCCCCACCCGGCTGTGTTTTGGGATGATTTTGACGGGGCCTTTAAGTAGTGAAGCGGTCTTTCCATTTCTGAAGTTGGCTACCCGGCTGCTGCAGCTTTTGGCCCGTGAGTAGCAGAGTGACGCAGTACAGCCTGCAGGGCCTTGTTACTTGGCCCTTGCATCATATCTTTGAGCTGGCCTAGAATTACTGTGCGCGTCGGCAGTGGACTTTATTTTATATATTCGTGGTATTTGGTCACGTTCTTTCTCCTCAGAGCTGGCTGTGGCGGCAGCGGCTGCTTCTTTCCCTCACACCAGGCGGTACCGGCAACACCTGTGGTGCAGCTGGTGGCGACCCGGCGCCCTCAGCTCATCCTTCCAGCACTCTCATTACTCAGCGCTGGGACCTGAAGTGAGCCGGTGGGACTTGGGCATGTCGTTTGGGTCCAGCTGGAAGCACCCGGTAAGCACCAGCCCTTCTGGAGCCCAGTAGTTTTGTGGGGGTGCGCGGAGTGGTGGCGGTCAGGGGCAATGTACCCCTTGGGGGTTTCTTGGACTTTACCGCCGTTTAAGTCCACCGGTCTTTGAGGAGTATTCATTTAACACCCTTGCTGGTGGACAACTGTAGATAATCTTTGTAATTATCATTTTCCCCTTTACATTTTGGTTAACGTCCTCTTTGTGGCCAGGCCCTTGAGGCAGGATCCTCTATGGCCCAGTAGGGCCTGGAGACCCACCAGCTGGCGGTAGGTGCCACAATCCAGGGGTGTCTCCATATGTGACCCCCATCATGCTACCGTCCTCCTGGGATCCTGCCCATCCTTAGTGGGTTGCCCAAGAGGTCTTAACACAATTTTGGCAGGCATTGCCTGGTGGCAACTTTCACAGCAGAAGCACATCCATAAAATCTGTAGAGGGCGGCAACATGGCAGAAAGCAAAACAGGATCCACGAGACCCACTTTGGGGTCACAAGGCTTTTCCACATTGGGGACTGAGGAGTGCCAGTCCCCAATCACTGTCCCCAGATTGTCCCATAGAGGTGGGTGCCATCCTTGTCTTCCTTGTCATATTTGGGCCTTTGGGTGAGAGTCCCCAGGGATCACATTTCCCCTTTGACTCAGTCTACATGAAAGAGAAGGCTTAGCTATGGCCTACAACTTTAACAAGTTCCTGTAAACAGCACTCTTACCAAAAGCACAGCGGGAACATATTAGTGCTGTATGTGCTACTCAATTAGGGAAAGGATCTCTGTCCAGATATGACTCTCAAAAATTCGAGGTCTCTCCCCTCTCTCATACTTTAGTCTGGATCAATTATCAATTATTTATTTGATTAAGGAAATTATAAACTATTTTTTATAAAAATAAGCTAAAATTAAGTAATTAAAAAAAATACATCAGTGTTAAAGTAGATCTTGACTAATAAAATCTCCTAGGTAAGTTTATGGCACACTCTTAGGTGACACATGGTGTCAGCCCTGAGAGACACTTAATGGCCTTTTAGCTGCTCTCAATTTTATAGCCATAAAGTGTCCTTAAAATATATCACAGTTATTAAATAAGGCATACATATTCATGCTTGACCATTAGTACTGATGAAACACAAGCTCAGTGTAATAATTTGTGCCTCTTATGGGTGCAAAGCTTAGATGGAAGAGATGAATAGCTGCAGTGCCATTTCTGAATTCTGGGATATGTTTAACTCAGATTCACCTGACTTCCACCAGGTTGCAGAAAGTAAATTTAATAAAAGTCAGAATTTCTTTTATGGAAACATCAGAATTCCTTCCTCCACAAAAGTACTGCTCCAACAAGCCTGATTTTTTGCCATTAAATAGTGGCATGGAAGGGTGTGGAGTTTCTCTCATATGTCAGTTTTAAAGTTCAGAGATGTGTTAAAAAAAAAATAAAGAAATACTCTAATTTTACATAATATTTCTCAGTGGATCTTTTGAACAATAGATGATTTGAAATATTGAACTTTTACATTTTTTACTTTTTTATATGTTAGGTTAATTTACATATAGCAAAATCTACAAATCTTATGTATACAGCTTGATGGTTCTTAAGTATTTTCCGCCAAGAACATGATATAGACTACTTCCATCATTACAGAGTTTCCTCTTCCCCTTTTGGAGTCAGTCCTCCAAAAAAACTTGTTTTAGAACAAGTTTTTCCTTGTTCTAAAACTTCATAAAAATGGAATCATGCAATATATGTTTTTTTGTTTTTTTGACTTCTTCAATTATCGTGAAATTTTTCAGATTCCATTTTGTTGTGTGCCTCAGAAGTTCATTTTAATTATTGCTAAGTAATATTGTTTTGTATGAATATACCACAATATGCTTTGGCTGATGGGAATTAGGGTTGAGTTCAGATATTGGACATAATTAATATGCTGCTGTTAGTATGTATGTGCAAATCATTTTTTTAATTCTGTGCTTTTCATTTTCCTTGGAAAATATTCAGGTGTTGAATTGTTTACCATATGGTATTTGTTTAATTAAAAATTTTCAAATCAATTTCCAGGTGATATACTATTTTACATTCCCACCATTATTCTAGGTAAATTGACATTGTTTCATATCTTCACCAAGGGTTTGTGTTCTCAGTTTTTCAAACTTTATCTAATTTTCATAGATGTGAAATTGTGAAGTGGAAATTCATGGTATGTGAACATTTATATTTTCTTTTATTAAAGTATAATTTAAATAGTGTTAAACTCAGTTTTTAGCTTAGGGTTCTGTAAGTTTTGTCAAACACATGCATTAGAGAACGATCTCCATAGTCAAGATATTCCCCCATGCTGCTTTAAAGTTATACTCATCTCCCATCCAGACATTGGAAGCCATTGATATGATTTCTGTTGCAATACTTTTCCTTTTCCCAAATGTTACATACATTGACTCATAATACAGGTAATTTTTTAGTTTGACTTCTTTCTCTTAGAATAATGAATTTGAGATTCCATCCATATTGCTACATATATCCATAATCCATCTGTTACATTACTGGGTAGAATTCATTGTATGGATTACTAGAATTCATTTAGCCATTAGCTGGCTGGAGAATGATAAACTATAGACATAGTTTTAGAGTTTTTATGTGAACATAAGCTTTTATTTATTCTAGTAAATACCTTGGAGTGGAACAACTTTATAAGGAACTCCCAAGTTGTTTTCCAAACTGTCTGTACCATTTTGCATTCCTACGGATAATGCATGAGAATTATAGTTGCTTCACATCTTTCCAGCACTAGGAATAGTCAGTTTTATTGTTATAATTTTAGCCATTCTACGGCATCTCATTCATTATGGTTTTACTTTACATTTCCCTAATGAAAAAGGATGTTGACTGTCTTTTCATGTGTTTATTTGTGATTCTGTATCATTTTTGTTAAATGAATGGTTCACATATGTTGCTCATTTTTTCTTTAATTGGGTTCTTTTTATTCTTATTGTTAAATTTTAAGTGTTTTTACATATTCTAGATGCAAGTTTAATTATTGAATATATGATTTCAAGCAGCCTGCTAGCTCTTTGACAATAACTTTGAGAGATATAAACTCAAGAGAAACAAAATGAGATCTTTCATATCCTTTCTCATTCCATAATATGAAAAAGAAGTATTAGACCCCCAAAATCCCAACAAATATCCTGCTTAACACATGCTTTTTATTTTAATGTAAAGTATTTTCTTCCATGTCAATTATTTAATGGCATCTCCTCCACTTACTACAGTGAATGTTGGGTGGAAAGTGGCTCCAAAAAACATCCAAGAGGAAAGGAAAAAAGAAGTGAATTGAAGCAATTCTTTTGGCCTAAATCCTTCCACTATAATAAATGTCATATTCAAAGTGTGATAGCCTAAACTTTACAGAAGATAAAAACCATGGTGTTTATCATTTAATTTTCATTTTTCCTTGAATATATATATTAGCCAAAGTTGTAAAGAAACAAAAATGTAGCACTATCCTTTCTAAGGGTGAGCAAGCAGAGGACCATTTTGCCTAACAGAAAGGGGGGGGGGGGGGTAAGTATATATAATCCGAAACAGCTACTGTTAACACTCATATGATATGTATCATAACTCTATAAAACTAATTCTATATATGGTTATCTGCATGTGCAGACTAGCAGAATAAAATTACTTTTTCTTTAAATAAAAAAAAAAAAAAGATAACATCTCAAGTAGATATCTGGGAAAATAACCTTTAGGTTGGAGTAAAAGCCAATGCAAAATCCCTAATGTTTGAAAAACAGGAAGGAGTTTATAGTGGCTAGAATAAAATGAGTGGGAGAGTCACAGAAGTTGAGAGCAGAGATGTAGCAAGGGGCAAGACCAAGTTGGATCTTGTAGGACATTGTGAAACTTGTTCTTTTTTTCTGTGTAAAATGATGCTTAGGACTTAAAACTTATGTTTTAAAAAAATATTCTGGCTGATGGGTTGGAAATAGACTGTAGGAGACAATGAATGAAGCAAGGAGCTAATTTGGAGACCTTTGTTGTAATTTAGTAATAGACAATGGTCTCTCAAATTAAGGTGATTAAGACTGGAGCTGATAAGACATGTTGATATATGAAAATAAAAGTAGACATATTCTACATTTTAAGATACCTTAAGCAAATCAATAGACTGATAGTAGATTAGGAAAAACATAGATAAGAAAATATTATGCATTTACATGTGCCAGAAATTAGCATTAAATATATGTAGGAGGGTGTGTGTGTGTACCTGTAATATGCTTTTGAGAGATATTTCAAATAAGTCATTAGGTAGGTGTTAGAGAATGTAGCTAAAAGCCAACCAGCACCAGGAGAAAGAAAAGGGAAAATATTTTTTTCTCTTTTGCCCTTAGGGAATGTGTAGTCCCTGATGTGAAATTTTCAGTAGAATATTGAGCCTCCAAAGGCACCAAGATAAAACCACCTTCATCTATGTATAAACAATTTTATAATTCTGTCTTTTGTAAAGTATTTGAATTATGGAGGAGCTCCAAGGGAAGATTCTACATCAAGCCCCTGAGACCTTGAAGCTCAAAAATACATAACTTACATCATGCCACCTGTTATTACCTTGAAAACAACGGGTGGCATTTGGATTCTATTTTGCTGTTTAATGATTACCTCTGGGAAAAACCATAAATAAATATAATGATCTTTATCTCCCTGACTCTCAGAGAAATTCAAATATTAAGATTTATAAGTACCCTGAGCTTCTCCATGCAAAAGGAAAAGTAGAGTTTTTAATTCAAGACCTCCAATAACAACAGTTATTTCTCTTTGGAAAACAATGGTGGGGTGGAAACCATGAGAGTTCTGATGCCTCTAGATGGAAGAAGGGTGAGCATTGAATACTTTGTGTTTTTAAGCCTTTCAAAACCCAGTTCTGATCCTGAAGTGTGATTGAAGGGTCTGTGTGGAAGGAAGTTAGAAGTTAAAAGTAGTGCTGGGATTGCAATGCCTCCATTCCCTCTGTATTTCCTATGAAGGAGATCCGAGTTCCATTCCTGGCTGAATGGCTTTCTTGCTGTGTATCCTTGGGAACCCAAAGGGCTTCTGTGAGATTCTGTTTCCATATAATGCTGCTATGGACCAAGTATTCATGGTTTCCAACCTACGCAGCATCTAATCTGGATTGGTAGCCAGTACAGCATAGCTGAAGCATGGTGAGTAAAGATTAGCAAACATAAACTGGAGTTAGGAGAGACATTAGTGGCAAATTGAAGCAGAGAAAAAATGTTAAATTTCTGTACTTCTTGTCCCTTTGATACATGCCTTTCATTATTAGCTGATACCCTGCTGATATTTCTCATGTTTCTGACCTCGTCCAAGCATAACCTGATCCAGCTCTCTGTAGTAGTTACCCCAGCTAAATCTCTGGGCTTCTTAGCTCCAGGAAGGGATTGGGTATGGTTTTGCATGGGAAAACTGTGTTCCACCTCAAACACGACACTACTTTCCTTTCTTCACAGATCTCATTGGAGAAGAATGGACATTGGAAACAGTTCATTAGTGACAGAGTTTATCTTCAAGGGTTTAACAGAATATTCAGAGATGAAGCTTCCCCTCTTCTTCCTCTTCCTAGGAATCTATATTGTCACTGTGGCAGGCAACCTGGGCTTGGTCACTCTAATTGGACTGAATTCTTACCTCCACACTCCTATGTACTACTTCCTCTTTAATTTATCATTTATTGACCTCTGTTACTCTTCTGTCATCACCCCAAAATTGTTGGTAAACTTTGTGTCAAAGATGAACATTATCTCCTATGGGGGATGCATGACTCAACTCTTTTTCTATTGCTTCTTTGTTAGTGCAGAATGCTATCTGCTGACAGTGATGGCCTATGATCGCTATGTGGCCATCTGTAAACCCCTGTTGTACACAGTCACCATGTCCCCTCAGGTCTGTTATTTGCTGGCTGGGATTGTATATGTGGGGGCATTTATTGGTGCCTGGGCCCACACAGGATGCATGCTGAGGTTGACCTTCTGTAATGTCAACACCATCAACCACTACATGTGTGACATCCTCCCCCTCCTGGAACTCTCCTGCACCAGCACTCATATTAATGAATTGGTGGTTTTCATGGTTGTGGGCTTTACTATTGGAATGCCCAGCCTCATGATCATTGTCTCTTACGCTTTCATCATCTCTAGCATCCTATGCATTCGCTCCACTGAAGGGAGGTCCAAAGCCTTCAGCACTTGTAGCTCACATATTATTGTTGTTTCTGTTTTCTTTGGGTCAGGGGCATTCATGTACTTTCATCGTTCTTCTGTTTTGTCCATGGACCAGGGGAAAGTGTCCACCATATTCTATAGCATTGTGGTTCCCATGCTTAATCCTCTGATCTACAGCTTTAGGAACAAAGAGGTTAAAGTTGCCCTAAAGAAAAGTTTGAGTAGAAAAACATTTTCCTGAGTTGGATCAGTATTAATTATAGTAAGAGAATACAGATCTCTTTTTATTGTTTTATTTTCTCCTTACAGAGTTCCTTTATACAAAAAGAAGTGAAGTATAATGGAATCAGCATCAGATTTAGAATCAGAAGTGCTGGGTTAAAGCTGTGCAAAATAGGGGCATAATATTATCAGGATTCTCAGGAAGAATAATTTAATGTAAATGAAAGTATTGCGGCCTTTTTCACTTGCACATTTTCTACAAGCTATTCCCTCAGGTGGAAAACCCTCCCATATGTTCTTCCTTTGCCTAGCTCAATCTATCCATCCTTCAGGTGTTAAGCTATCGAGAAGCTCTGAGAAGTCTTTCCTTGACAGATCAGGTTAGATGACTTTCAGGTATATTCTCACAACATTCTGTACCTACACTATCGGATCTAAATATTGTGTTGAAATTTTTATTCTCCTTCAATATCTCCCCCACTAGAATATGGGCAGAAATTATATCTTGTTCACCATGCATCTCTTGCAGCTAGTTTTGTCCCTAATTCCTTGGCTTAAAGCAAGCACTAAATAAATATTACATTTACAATGTACTTCTACTGACTTAAATTATAAGAAAATTTTGAGAAACTCATTTGCAGGAACATGGTCACTTTTATACAAAGGACTATGTTGTGTAAGGAAAACTAACAGATTTATCTGCCTTGGCTTTTAAAAAATGGCAAGGGAATCACTTGATAATATTATGGAGTATTTGTGGGATTTAACAGTGTGTTTTTTTTGCCTAATCTTTGAAGATATATTTTGCTCATTGAACAATGCTGCTTACTCCATGATTTTATTATATTTGATTTTCTTTTCCTATAACACTGTTATTCCTTGTTCCTATCCTTTTCCCTATCTAGTAACACTTCAAATATCAACTGAAGGGAACCCCTGATTAATCTGCCTGGCAACATTTAGATGCTCCTATTTTGTATTACCTAGAATCTAGCAATTGGGCCTAAACTAAAGGTCACAATAATTGCAATTTTCACATTTTTTTGTAGTTGCCTGATTGATTGTCTCTCTCCCTACTAAACTTTACTTTCTGTGAGGGTAAGCCCCACGTATCTTATTCACTATTACACTGAAATTGCTTAGCATAGTATCTGATACTTAGTAGGAGCTCAGTAAATATTGGTGAAAGAAATGAATGCTTATTACTATAATGTTATATTTTGAGTGGTAAAGAGGTGATGTTTGGATAGAAGTTTCTCAAAGACTTGTAACACTTCATCCTTCTAATATTTTTGTAATGATTTATTTTCATTGAGACTTTTTCCCCATCCTCCCTTAAAGCACAATAATGTAAAATAAATCTTTATTTGGTTTTAAATCCAGGTTGTTATCTCTGTACATGAGTGGGGCAGACTTCCGAAAGCAGAACAGAGCTGTGGGGAAGATCATGATCAGTGATGTTAAATTTACCTATGTTTGGCTTTCAGCTATGTCATTTGCTAAAAGTGTCACTTGAAAAGAGTTACTTAATGCTTCCAGATCTCAGTTTCTTATCTCTAAAATTAGAATAGTATTTATTTCAAAGAATTTTTTATGTAGATTATAATACACTTGCTTTGGATTTAAGCTACAGTAAATGGAGTACAGTTCTGGATTTGCCACTATAGCAGTGTCATTTCCCATTCCGGACCTCAGGTTAATACCTTGCAAAATAAAAAGTTTGGCTGGATTATGTCTATGTTTGACACATTTTTAAAATCTTGTGATAACTGTCTTAATTTCTTCATTTATACAGTAATAAGGATGGACTGAACCAATTATTAACAACCAGGCTATAAATTAGAACCATCCAGGAACATTTAAAATGATGATCCCCTGGTTCCATCTATGATATTCTCAATCAGGTCATATCTATGAAGAGGCCTCATGAATGTACATTTCAAAAGATTTTCATGAAATTATGACATTACTGTTTGACTGACTGGTGAGTTGGAGCTTTCTTCCATAACATTCTGTGGTTCTAAAGCAGTATCTGGAGAGGGGCAGGTGTGAGAACTGGCACATTTTACTAAAAAGCAGATGTCCTGGTATTAGAAAAGTTAATAAACTAATTCATTGCTAAGCAAAAAAGTAGTGCTAAATATTGGAGACTGGTTAGGTGAGATAAGCATCAGATCATGCCCTGTGTATTGGGAATCCACAAAGTTGACAAGAGAAGTTTCATGCAAGTGGTAGAAGCAGAAACTTGATTGCAATTGATTATAGAGTGAGAAGTGAGCAAGTTGAGATATATGCATAGCTTACTTATTCAAAATGTATTAGAATAATAGATAGATCATCAGAAAAAACATAGAAAGCCAGGAAATAATCCCACATACCTATAATTTTTTAGAACACAAATGAAAAGATGGCAATTTAAATCAGTAAAGAAATGATATATCATTTAATAAATAGTGCTAGAGTGACATATTTGTGTTTTAGAAAAAATATATAGCAGAGCATTATATTATAGATATGAAATAAATATCATATGGATTAAAGAATTAAATTGAAAACAAAACTTTAGCCGTAAAAGATCTAGAGTAAATATATGTGAATTTTCATGTAATCTCAGGCAGAAGGAGAAATCAAAGGAAAAACATTTTAAGCCAACAATGAAAAACTTGAAACAATGAAATATGCAACAATAAAAAATAAAAGACATTAACTTTCATTTCCTGCTGTGTGGTGAATGAGATACCGTTTTGGGCCATTTTTGAACATAACAACTAGATCCTACATAAAATATAATATTTATTGAATTGTTGTGTGCATGGGATATATGGGAAATTGCGAAGGACAATAAGAAAGAAGGAAGGAAGGGAGGAAAGAAAGAGAAGGAAAAAAAGTTGTTAGAGACACTTAAAAAATCACTGAAACTGGAGCAGTGATCCAAATACACATGTAGGGACTCATGTGAGGGTAGAGGATAGTACCAGTCAAGCAGACCAGGAACCAAGTCAGGGCCAAAAATCTGGGTCTCCCAAATTAAATCTTGGAAACCTAAAATGAGAAAGCAGAGGCTCCAAAGTGGTAATATCCCTGGCATTTTGAAAAATAAAATACAAATACTGACTGAAGAAATGTGTCATCAGCATCCCCAGTTAAACATCCTGGGTTTTCCAAACCTTAAGATAAGCCCAGTATAATTTCATAATCAAAGCTCATAAAATGCAGAAAGGGGAGAACAATATCTAAAGACTTATCAGAAAGAACAAATTAAAGATTTAGATTTTCAAGGATTTTAACTATTTGAATTATTAAATATATAACTGTGATACCTGAAGTGATTAAAGAACTAGCAGATAAAGTCATAAAAATGAACAAGAAGCAAGATATTACACAAAAATTTAAATTAGAGCTTTTAGAAATATAATTGCTGAAAAAAAAATAAACTCAATTCAGACTGAACACAGATTAGAAAAATTTAAAGAAATTACTTAGAATGCAGCTCAGACACTAGAAGGTAGAAACTATAGAAGAGGTTAAGGATTGTTGAGTTGGGATGTGTAAATCTCATAATTGTCTAACTGGAGTTCTACAAGGAGAAAATAGAGAACATGATAGAAAGAAATTATTTGAAGAGATGATTGCTGAGCATTTTCCAGGACCAATGAAAGATACGAATCTGCCAATATAGACTTATGGGGGGAGATTAATGGGTAAGAAGTCCAAAAGGTAAAGGTGTTGAGGAAATCATGTAGAGATGCACAACACAGATTAAGCAGGGAAAGCAAAATTAAAGTCCATTCCTAGACATTTTATTGATGCTATTGAAAAGGAAAGACCAAGAAAATAACCCAAAAGTCCACAGAGAGAAGTCATATCTCTTTGAAAGGAATGACAAAATACAGAAACTTCTTCAAAGCAACAATAAACCAGAAGGTAGCAAAATAGTTTACTCATTGATTCATTTATTCATTCATATGGAAAATATTTACTATTATTCCTTGCAATGTTCTAGGCAATAAAGATGCAATAAATAAAACAAACCCAAATCTCTGCCCTCGTGCCTCTTGCCTTACCATGAGCAAAATAAATAAGTCAACTATATAGTTTGATGAAATGTGGTAATAATGGGAAAAATGACTGTGTTCTCTAATCATAATTATATCATACTAGAAATCATTTACAAAAATAAACACCCTAGGAAGCGGATGTGGCGCAAGCAGTTGAACTCCTGCCTACCATATGGGAGATCCTGGTTTGATTCCCAGTGCTTCCTGGAGAAGACGAGAAGACAATGAGCTAGCATGACAGGCAGGTGCTATGAGCTGACACAACAAGATGACGCAACAAAGGAGACAAAGAGGAAAGACAATGACAGACAACAAAAGCAGAGAGCTGAGGTGGCTCAAGCAATTGAGTGCCTCTCTCCTACATGGGAGGTCCCAGGTTTGGTTACCAGTGCCTGCCAAAGAGAAGATGAGCAGACAGAGAGCACACAGCAAATGGACACAAATAGTAGACAGCAAGTGCAAATGGGTGGGGGGGGGATAAATCTTAAAAAAAAACAACACCCTCATCATCATTTATAGATTTAAATCTTAAGCTTCAAAATAAACTATTGGTCAAAGTGAAGGAATTATATGAATATATTATATATCAAAATATATGGGATGCAAATATTCTCACTGTCCTGATTTTGTGATAATCAGGGTAAGCTAAACATTTGCTATAAAAGAAATCATGCATGTGTCCCCAGATGTAGTTTTTCTCCCTAGGTCTGGCTTTTAGAATGAATGCTGGTGATAAATCAAGCCTGATTTATTTTGTGACCATCTGGTATGGGAAATGATTGTAACTCTAGGTATCTTTGGTCAACCTTAAGAGATATAGCAGGAGGACAGACAGATGTGGTTCAAATAGTTGGGCATCCATCTCCCATATGGAGGGACCTGAGTTCGATCCCCGGGACCTCCTGGTAAAAACTTAAAAAAAGAGAAGGATATAGAAGTTGCCTGGGCCACCAGGCCCTGTGTGCGAGTGAGCCCCCAGATATGTCAGGCCCTGCCGAGCCACACAGCAAGATGATGATGTAACAGGAGAGTGACGCAAGGAAGACCCAAGACAGACACACTGAGAAACCAGAAACTAAGGTGGCACAGTGGTAGGACACCTCTCTCCCACATCAGAGTTTCCGAGGAGCAAGTTCTGGTGAAGACAGGAGGAGAATGATGAGAAGAGAGGGCAGGAAACAGACAGAGAATTGCCCAGTGAATGGACACAAAAACAGCAAAAAGGGTTAGGGGGGGAGTAAAAATGGATAAAAGTAAACAAATTAATTAATATTTTTTAAAAAAGTATAGTGAGAGTAAGGTATGGACTATAGGTAGTAGTAATACTTTGGCAATGCTCCTTCATAATTTGTTAACAAATGTTTCACAACAATGCAAAGTATTTGTGGTGGGGTGATGTATGGGAGCCCTGTATGATGTTATGCATGTTTGTTTTGTAAGTTCACAATGTTTACTAAACACTTATTGATTATGTATGTTCATGTATGAATGATATACTTCAATAAATTGTTTTTAAAATGAAAAAAATATCTATGGGATACAGCAGAAGTAGTGTAGAGACAGAAATGAGAACCTTGGATACAGTACAAGTATATATAAAATTAGTCAATTGAAAAATGACAAAGGAATCAACAAAAGGAAAAATGGATGTAGGTAATAAAAATAGCAGAAGTTGTTAATAAAGAACATATAATTACAAATATACTAGAGATTAAATAGCTAAAAGAATATTATGAATAACTTTAAAATTATAGTTTAAAAAGCTAAGATAAAATGGAAATATTTATAGAAAAATATGATTTTCAAAAGTAGACTGAAAAAAACTAGAAAACCTGAAGAAACTCTATTAAATACCACCCATTAAATGAATCAAATTTGTAGTTAAAACTCTCACAAATCAGCTTGGCCCAAATGGTTTTACTATGATTCTTCCAAACTGACAAGTTCATGTTACTGTAATGTGATGTCTAAAGCTTTCCCATCAGTATTTGTGGAGGAGACCTTTAAGATCCTTTTTTGGGGGGGAGGCGGGGGGCTGAATTGTAATCTTATGGAAGGTGTGGACTAAAATTTTGGGAAGAATGAGGAGAGACCAAGTAGCCATCTGGGTGTCTCCAAAGTCCATAAAATATCTAGTCTGTTTTCAGTTAACTTTTTCACCCCCAAGTGGTAGCATTTGTTGACCTTGAGTCCCTGGGTACTCCCTAATGGGGAGAAGGGTTCTGTGGTTCCTGTGACTAAAAGGGATTGAAGGGTTGGAGTGGGGAAAGAAAGGATTTAAAGGAGCTAAAGTGAAAGTTGGAGGTGGTAAAAAGCAGGAGGGAGGAGTAGGGTCAATGAGAGAGGAGAGGTCTTTGATGAGCCAGTTTGGGGAGATCCTGTTTCCCAAAGGAACCATTGTAGTTCTAGGGAGGACTTAGTGAAGTGTCATGCCATAGAGAAAGAAAGTGGACTGTGTTAGTGCCATAGTGGCAAAGTTTATAATCAACAGGGGTCTTTAGTGAAGGAGAATTTCCCATTGTGAAGGTAGGTGCCACAACAACAAACCGGAATTTAAATGAGATCCCAAAAGGAGACAGAGGCCTCCCCAAAATAGCCAAGAAGAGTCCATATCAGTGGAAGGGGTCAAAAAATCAAAAGGACTTCCCACCAGGGAAGTTTCTTACTCAAAAGAGACGAGCCAGGAAAAAAATCCTGCTCAGTGGAAGGTCCCAGGGAGAAAGAAAGGTACCACTCAAACTGAATGAGTCAGGGAATGTTTTCTCCATGAAATCTCAGTATTGAGTACTCTTGAAGAATCCAAGTCAAGTCCTTACCATGCTTCAATGGACAAACTATCCAGACCACTGGATTAGAAAGAAGTCAGACTCATCATGGATCCCTGATATCAATCTGTCAAGAGTACAAAGTGTTCAGTGGTTGCACCTGGTGTCCTAGGTGAGAGGTTCAGGGGTCCAGGTATGAATCTAACCCTATATCCAAGACTCAGTTCCAATAACTCTAGAAGAAAATCTGCAGCAGGCAATGTTAAAGAGGCAAGGATAACTTGATTCATAGCTACCATGGTAAGGGTGAGAGAGTAGAACTCTACTCCAAGAAAGATAGGGGCTGGTTAATATTTATAATCATACTGAGGGCAAGAAGAAAGCACCAGTAGGCCATCAGGGTAGGAGGGAAGAGGGAAGTCAGGGGTAAGGTTCATAATTTGGAATATCTTGCATGTAAATTTGCTTTTTTCCTTTTCTATTTCTAAAAGAAAAAAGACTAAGCTATTTTCCTCTCTAGTCCCATAGCTACAAGATTAATTTCCAGGTGGTCAAGACAGGGGAGGGAGTAGGTAGGGGGTTATGAGGAGCAAGACAAGCAGTTTGGTCAAGTCAAAGAAAAAAATCCTGGTTACCATTAATTTAGAGTGTTGGTGAATATATGTTTTAATCTGTCGTATTTTCAAAATGGGTTTTCATGCTTAATGCATACACATTTTTGTTCTCCAAAAGGTTTCTTACAGTACTTGAATTAGGCTTTGGGGAGCTATAGATCTCCCTCTTGCTTTTGTGGCATCTCCACTCTATCCTAGTTTATAATCATTCTGGTAATCATTCTCTCCTTGGATGTATTGCTTCTCCTCCTCAGATACATTCTGAGTGTTTTAACTTGGAAGTAAAAATTAATTTCCAAGATCAGCAGTTGGTTTCAAAACATTTATTATAATATAATTTACATATAGTGGAATCCACAGATAATAACTGTACAGTGTGATGCTTTAAAAATGCATGTATCTGAATACCACACACCCTTATGAATATAAGACAGAACTTTCCCTTATGATCATTCTTAGTCAATCCCTGCACACCTCCCTAGAGGCAGCCACTGTTCTGATATCTATCATTGGATATTTTTATTGCATGTTTTAGAACTTCATATAAAAGGGATTATACATGTTTTTAAGATTCATTCATGTTCTTGTTTGTGTCAGCAGTTCATTCCTTAGGGTTGCTGAATGATACTCCGATATATTAATATAAAATTTTGGTTCTCCTAATTATTAACTGGGTGAACTTGGGATGTAATTTAAACTCTCTCAGTCATTACATGGGGATACTAATCCCTACTCTGAGGATATGACATGGTTGTGTGAATGCTTGCAAAAACATTTCATAAGTTCGGATGTATCATATAAGGATAATGTATAGTTAATTATTTATTTTTACTCACAGAGAACAATCCTTTGGGTGGTGACAGCCTTCCAAGATCATGAGAAGCTCTAATTGGCTTTTCCTTTAATTGTGTAATGAACATAGACCCAGATCTTGAGAGATTTGAAATCACTTGGGAATTAATCCTTGTTTATTTCTAAGCCCTGTCTCAACATTTCAAAATAAAGGTAGGACCCCAGTTTCTGAAGGTAACTGTCTTAAGGTAAGTTTATATCAACTTCTCAGCAAGTCACAGAAGAAGCACTAATTGATGTTTGAGTTGGTTCTAATTAATTGTTCATTCTTCAAGATATTAAATCAATAATATCAAATTCTTATATAACACTTAATATATATCTTTTTTAGACTTTTATTAACTCATTTAATCCTAAAAATCCTATGAGGGGGGACAGATGTGGCTCAAATGGTTGGGTGTCTATCTCCCATATGGAGGGACCTGGATTCAACCCCCAAGACCTCTCAGTAAAAATAAAAATATAGAAGGTGCGCGGGCCATCAGGCCCCGTAAGCTGGTCAGCCCCCCACACCCTGCATGTGGGTACACTGTCAGGCCCCACCGAGCCACGCAGCAAGATGATGACATAACAGGAGAGTGACACAAGGGAGAGCCAAGACGAGATATGCTGAAAAACCAGGAACTAAGGTTGTGCAGGTGGTAGGATGCCTCTCTACCACATCGGAGGTTCCCAGGTTCGAATCCCGGTGAAGACAGGAAGAGAAGGATGAGAAGAGAGGGCAGGAAACAGACACAGAGAATTGCCCAGTGAATGGACACACATACACAAAACAGCAAAAATGGGGGGGGGGGATAAAAATGGATGAAAAGTAAATAAATAAATCTTTTTTTTAAAAATCCTATGAGGCAGTTTTTACAGATGAGGACATTAAATCATTGGTAACATACTTTTAGGTTATACAACTGGTAAGTGGCAAAGACAAGATTTTATTCCTGATATATTGGCTCCAGAGAGCAAGCTTTTATCACTATGTGATGCTGGAAAGGTATCATTAGAGGAAGGTATTAAGATTGCATTTATTTATTTTTTAATGACTGCAGAAAAAAACTGGCAACAGCTCTGAAAAACTTTGCCTGGGAAAAAGTAATCCTGAATTTTACATAAACTAATTTCTTATTCATTCTGTATTTATACTGGATTACTTAATTTCCTTGATTTGATTTCCCATTCTGTAGGTCTCTGTTTCCTACCAGAAGCACCAATGAACCAAACGAGCCCTGAAGTGCCCAATATTTTAATGTCTACACTTGTCCTGAAATCAGTTATGCCAGTTTACCTGGAAGATCTTTCTTTGCAGATTTCTTTTGCAGAGTGGTGTCCAGTGAAAGGCGCAATTAGCAAATGCAGGACTATATTTTCAGACATAAGTTGCGACTGGGTCCTTCACTATCATTGTCAAAGTTTAAGAAATTCTTGAGAATATTTTAGATGTGAAAAGGTCAACATGCTCAGTTATGTTGACAGCATTCAATGACCTCATCTTCCTGTTGCTCCCAGTGCTGGTTGGAACAGGTTACTGCAATACTTGTTCCTAAGAGGGCAGGCACAGAATTGGCATCATTGCCAATGCAGCAGCTAAGGGATTATCTCACCTTCTAAATCTAAGTCATAACATCCTATTATCTATAAACTCTAAACAGTACCCAACTCTTGACAATCCTTCTGAAATGACTATAGGAACCCCAGAAATCTCCTCACCTCTGTGCTTCTTGAATTACACCTTTTAAACCTTTTCTCTCTTCCAGTGGAAAGAGAAAACTCTATTCTCCACAAACCCTGCCTTTCTCTTCGTCTAGAGTGACATACAGACTCAACTTCATTTCATCCATGTCCCCTGACTAAGGGTGCCTGCTGATTTGGTGAGCTTTGAAGTAAATTAGATAAAGTAAACTTAGAAAGCATTTTATAAATGGAAAGAAATATAAAAAATACTGATAGTTGCATGTTGGTTTACAGTTTGCAAAGCTTTATAAGGATCATTTTATCTTCATAACTACTTTTTATATGGATGAGTAAGTAAAGACTCAGAGAGGGTAGATGGCTTGCTCTAGACACACAGGCTCTATACTAAATAGTGGAGTCATGCTTTTAGCTCTTTTCTTCTGACTCCAAAGAGAATGCCTTTCCATATATGTTATGGTACAATCAAAGGGGAGTGGATTTGAAATGAACAAAGATTTTTTTCTGATGAAAATCATACAGATATTTTGTGACATTTTCTTTGGGTAAAATAACAAACACAGCTATATCTCTTACCCAGTGTTCAAATCCCATGAAAAATTAAGCTTCATTCTCTATCCATAAGAACTTTATAAATTCTTTTTTTTTTTTTTCAGCAAAAGTTCCAGCTTTATCAAAGCCCCATGGGACAGCTGCATTCCCAATGGTTTCTGAAATTCTGATGTCTCACCAATTTTATTCTTGTCATCAGAATGAATTTGTATCACAGAAATGAAAGGAACAGGATTTCTCCAATGACTACCTCTATCTTCTAGATCTGAAAACATACTAATTTAGGTAAATTTTATTAAATGTCATCTTTCCAAGTGGAAAAAATAACAGATCACTACCTACCCTAAGACAGTCCTAAGGAAGTCTTAAATTTAGATATCTCTTTTAAATAAAAGAGGCAAAACTGTAGAATTTTAATTGTTATTGAAATTAAGTACATGTCCTCCCTACCCCCATTTCAATCCCTGATGTTTTGTGGGTAACTAAGTGAAGGATCTTGTGGGCAGTATTCTTATGCTTTTGAAAAGGTGATGGGGCAAGCAACCAGCTCCTTTCCTTAGATACTCATTTATGCTTCCTAATTATTGAAACTGGAACTTTTCTTCCTTACACTCTGGCTGTGTTAAAAGCAGTAGCATTGTAGGTCACCAGCCATGGGTGAGCAAAACTGGAAGTGGAACAAAGCGGTGCCTTGTTTTCTCCCTACAGAGAAGCATATGACCTTGACAAATAGTATGCACTTATTTTCACTTTAGTCAACTAACATTTTGTTTTCAGTGAAATTTGACATATTTAAATATCTTATTTTTCTGGCTTAACTTTAAAGTCCCTCATTGATTGGATTAGTTTTTGATGATACAAGGTAATCATTTTTATACAACATGAGATATTTTGTGTGTATTTCCTTACATTCAAATATTCTGGAGTTCTAGTAACTATGGAGATTAAGGATTTTTTTCCTGACTTTTAAAATTATTTGCAAGTCTCTTTTATTGCTGTTAAACTATCTACTGCTTTGCTTGCTGTTATCAGCTTTCTTAAACAACTTTCTCATGTCCTCCCTATGTTTAAAATTTCCTGTTTTCATTATTATCTCTTCCAAGTCTGTTAAAATTATTTCCTAAATAAATAATGGAATGACTCTAAAAGCTGACCCATGTGAACTGATAAGTGAATGGATTTAGGTAGATGTTGTGACATTTATATTGATCTCTTAAAATCATTTTTACTTATATTCAGGTTCTCGGTAACACTGAATTTTAATTTACTAGAAAAATATCTCCAGATAAGTGTAATATTACCATATATTTGTTGCTTTTCTCAATCTATTGGGATCAGTCTAAGCATAACCTATTGGGTTTTGTTTACTCTGGCAGATCAGATAATTTATCCTCAATTCAGCAGAAACATCTCTACAATCACAGAAAGATTTATCTGTGCTGATTCTGACTCCACATAAATCTTTCCATTGGTAATGATTTTGCTAATATTCATAATTATAAAAGAAAATTTATATTCAGCCTATGTGTGAGACTATCAAAGAGCCATAATAGCCACAACATGGATCTCAACCAAGAATATCCAATATCTCTATCCTCATTTCCAAAAACCTTCATTTCCTTCAGCCTCTCTCCATGCTGACTTTGCATAGAGTGTTTGAGAAGAGGCTTATGTTCTAACATCATTCTATATTTAATGAATAAGTCCCTTATTGACTATATTATTTATGTCTTCTGTTTCCTTTACTTATATATTGTCCAATTGACCTGTCTTGTATGGAAAGAAGTGTAAATTGTACTTTCATCTGTCTTCTTGCATATTTAATATGCTTTATAAAGGTTGTTATTCTGTTATCTGGTGAGCAAATTTTTATGTCATTTCTTTGTCATGAATTTCAATTTTTTTTTTTTTTATTATGGGTAAAAATCAAAATTCTCACAATACATACAAACATTTGTAAAATGATATATAAATATATATGCATATATGTGTATTTGCTTACAAAAATGTTATTTATATATATATATATACATATATTTTAAGAGTTGCTTAGATTACCTAAAATATTACACGGAACCCACTGGGATTCCCATGTTGCCCACCTCCCACACCTCCCACCACATCCCACACAAACATCTCCCTCAGTGTGGCCCACCAACCTCAATGAACTTACACATCCTGGAGTCTTGCCACCAACCATAGACCACAGTTCACACTGTAGACCACACTCTCTCCCACTCCGTTCTGAGTGGTGTGTGCTGGTTTAAAATGGCCTACATCCATTGCCACAACAGTACTCAGGACAACCTCCAACTCCCAAAGAAGCCCCTGTATTTCAACTGCTCATCCCCTCCCTACCGAAAAACTGTCAAGTGGCCACTGGCTCCACCTCATTGTTATAATTTCTTGCATTGCAAGAATCACCATATGTGAGCAAGAGAATACCATCAAGTCCACTCTAGTCCATAGTTCTTCCCCCAATCCAGAGGCGACTGGGATGGTGATGTCCACTCCAACTCCAAGTGAGAGAGGGCTTATATCCCATGGATATGGTGGGTGGGATGATCCTGCCTGCAGATGCA
>JAKSZT010032888.1:894889-1003335 GCA_026826555.1 Tolypeutes matacus
ATGAACTTACACATCCTGGAGCCTTACCACCAACCATAGACCACAGTTCACACTGTAGACCACACTCTCTCCCACTCAGTTCTGAGTGGTGTGTGCTGATTTAAAATGGCCTACATCCGTTGCCACAACAGTACTCAGGCAACCTCCAGCTCCCAAAGAAGCCCCTGTATTTCAACTGCTCATCCCCTCCCTGCCCCAAAAGTGTCAAGTGGCCACTGGCTCCACCTCATTGTTATAATTTCTTGCATTGCTAGAATCACCATATGTCAACAAGAGAATACCATCAAGTCCACTCTAGTCCATAGTTCTTCCCCCAATCCTGAGGGGACTGGGATGGTGATGTCCACTCCAACTCCAAGTGAGAGAGGGCTTATATCCCATGGAGAACAGTTTTCAAGCAATATTTAAGGCTCTCTGACAATGAGTTCAGAGATGTTTCAGCAACTCAGTGACCTATGAGATTAATTTAAAAGTTGTGAATTATCTCTGGGATTTTTAGAGGACTGACTGAGACAACGACATAAAAAAAATCTGAAACTCTATTAGACATAAAACCACAAAATGTTTCTTTAACTCTTTCAGAATATATGCATTGAAGGGTATACACTGAGTCTACATTAATATCAGTGTCTGGCATTATACAAAAATGCCTTTATTTTGTTCCTATTCTATACCTTGTAGTCACATTAAAGACATTTGTAGTCTCTTAATATCTGCTTTTATAACAAATACCAGAACCAAAGTCAGTCATAATGATATCATTTCTTTATGTTCTTTTAAGTTTCCTCTCTTAGTTTGAATGAAACAGAGCCTCTTCCACATTTTCTGACCTTCTCTATTTTAGTCAGATCATTTCTAGGCTGGAGCAGAGAAGACATTCGTCCAACATTTTGTATTTAGCCAATGAATCTACCTTTACCACTACTAATATATGGAATACTTTTTCCCAGGAAGATATCTTTCATGAGTGAGAAAAGAGAAGACATATTAGTAAGAGAACATGAATTATTCATAGTTCCTTGGCTGTCTTTGGGGTGATTTGTGGACTCTTACTTTTTAATAGTGCCTCCTAGTTTAGAAAGCACTTTGTATTATATATTATTTCATTTCATTACTTCCCAGTGAAGAAGTTGGTCCTCTCTTACAGAGGAGATCATTAAATTTCAATAAATTTAAAGTGACTTAACCACAGATAATACAAATAAAACTAGGACTTGAATCTGTATCTCCTTAATGGCAATTAGGGCTCTTTACAGTTCCTCATTATGAACAATTCTTGGCATGAAATCTAAATAATTTTTAACCTGGTTTCTGAATTAAAGAATGGCTGGACCACAGGGAGCAGTCTTCCAATTCTGGTGAAGTCTTCCTTATCATAAAAGTTACAGCTCCAAGAAATTTGGAAAATAGTTTACTTGACTCCTGTTATTTTGTAGATGAGGAATCTGAGTCTCATAGTCTCAATGACATGACTTCACCAAAGTCAGTTATTTTGATCATATGAACATTATATATGTAAATACCTAGTTCAATGTCTAGTACACAATGAACATCTATAAATAGTCTTACTAATTATAAAATTACAAAGACTAGTTTTCATAGTTAATGCTATTTTTATTATTGGAATAAACTTGGAGTTAAAGCACAATATTGAGTAAATCCAGTTATGAATCAACTGTACTAATATATTGTTGATGTGTAAACTTCGCTACATATTCTTGAATGCTTAACAAATTTACTTCACTAAAGAAGCGACATCTCTGGAGAAGCCTTCACATTTCTGTCAGTCCAGCATAAGAAAACTGAGATGACCTAAAGTGCTACCATCCCTTTTGACAAGAATACACTCCTCAATTGTCCTAGAATGGGAAGTACCTAGTTTAGGTGTAATGATAAGAAATAGACTAAGGCTGATTAAGCCTTTGAATGACACAAACTGCAGTCACAGGAAATAGTATAGAAGCAGAAGGCAGACTAATTACTGAATTTTGGAAATTAAACATTGATTCATGTGAAAAACCTTCATGGAAAATTTGTCTCAGGGTCCCAGGAGGTTTTGGACCTGTTAAAGTTTCTGAGCACTTGGATAGGAACGGCAAACAGAACATTCTGTCTATGCTTACAAATTCTACAATCCTTAGGATTTGGAGTTCCTGGGACACCAAAATCTCAATGATGGACCACCATTGGATTGTCAGACTTTTAGTTGTAAAGTAAAGGCATCCAGACACAAAAAGAAAATAAGAAGCCATCAAGAAATTTAATAATGATCTACTGTCAGTACTATATCATAAAATGAAAGTGTATTTTGAAGCCCAACAACATAAAAAAAAGAAATTTAAAATATCACAACTTCTTAAAAAAAGAGTCTTTAAATTGTATCAATTTAGCTTTCAGAAAAATTTACATTGTTCTTCTTTTTCCCCCACTTTTTACAACTGTCTGATGAAATTGCAGTCAAGAACCAGCAACTGCCTGCAGACTGACTTCTGGGAATCATTGATCTAATTTTACTGTGTTCTAGAATTCTTATTGGTAACTTGAACATGTAAAATAAACTTCTCTTAGGACCTTCCCTATTCTTAAAACAGACAGAAATGGGCCTATAGAATAATATGATTATCTTTTCTCTTGCTTGAGTGTATCCCTAAGTTCATCCAGGTCTGGTTCAGAGAACCTTGCTGGCATTTCTGGAAGACTTTGAAGCTGCTGCTTCCTGAAATACTTCTAGTTTATGTATTGATTGAGGATCCTTGTCTTTTTGTTATACTGGCCCTCTCACACACGGGTCTCTATGAGAAAAAGACATAAGGATAGATACCACCCCAGAGCAGAGTACTCATTTTTGGACAGAATATAAACATAAATTCCTATCTTATGTTCTATTCTTTGCTCAGCTGGGCTCAAGGAAAGGACAGTCTCATGACCCTAGGACACCAACCAAGAATTCATTCAGCTTACATGGCCCTGCTTTATTTCACCTTGGCCTCAGAAGCACTTGTCAAAGATACAGCCAAGCTAAATGGGATAAAAATCCTCTAACACATTTTCTTCTCCACAAATGACTTAACACTCCCAAACCTTTTCAAATTTTTAAATTTAGAGGCTAAAATATTTAAAACCCTAACTATCTCCTAAGCTTAAAATCTTTTTGACATGCATGCCAAAGGGAAGGAGCTGGGATGAAGAAGAAACATGTATTTCTGTCTTTTCTTCACATCAAGATAGTATATTTCTATCTCTCCACATGGTGCTTCTTTCTATATTTAATCATATTAAACATATATATTTAATGTAATATAAAATTATATTATAATTTAACATAAATTATTATATTTATATAAATATTTTAACTACCTTAAAATTTGGTTAGTACTTTTAGAAAATGAACTTTCACATTTATTATTTTAGTTAATTACTATAATCCTTTGAAGCAAGTGTTCTCATTCCCACTTTACATATGAGAATACTGAGGCTTATGTTAATTTCCAAAGTTGCTCAAATTTGCAAACTGGTCCAATTAGCTATTGAAATAATGCTGCTTTGACACCAAAGCCTTTCTACTGATTTGTTGAGTAGGTGATAAGATTTTTCCCTGCTGTTAAGCTTATTTAATCTTTAACCTTGTTGCTATCAAATAAGTATGGGAAGTATTGAGTTAAACAAAGTTCAATAGAATTATTTCTAGCAGAAAGAAGCCTTTGATTTAGAGTCAAAGCTTTTCAATGCACAAATGTTCACTATAAACTTCCAAGAGAGCCATATACAGGGAAATAGACTATACTACAGACTGATCTAGGTATGTTATGTTGGTGGTTGTATCAGAAGAATGAAAAGATATATGATGATTTTTTTCATGTACATCAGAATTTACCAAACATGGAAAGCAGTTGTAAACATACCTTCTGCTTTTGCATCAAGGTACCTTTGGAATTTATTTCCTGTTCAAGGTTTCCCTACATTTTCATTCAGGGAAATCATCTTAATCAAACTGAAAATCTAGAAGTTATAAATAAAAATCAAATATATTCAGCTAATTAAAGATTTAAATATCGGTCTGGCAAAGATATAAATAAAATCAATACATGAACAACAGATTTGAAAAAAGATCACAATGTAGAGAACAGACAAAGGTTAATTTCCATTGTAGATGAAGAATAGCTACAAATTGATAAGAACGGAATAAACAACTAAATAGTAAAATGAGCAAAAGACTTGGATAGAGAATTAAAAGAACAAATCCAAATGGTCAAAAATATATAACAATAAGCTTAAATTCACTAGAACACATACACACAAAAAGGAAAATTAAAATAGCAACATTATGTAAAACTCAGCACACTGGCAGAAAAATATATATAATGTTAGTGGGGATGCAGGATAAAGGTCATGCATATGCATTGCTACCCAAACTGGATATTATTAAAGCTTTTTGAAATCAGTCTACCATCATTTATATAAAGAAAAAAAATCACAAAATCTTTGACCCATAAATGCCTCTCCTGGGAAATTATTTCATAGAAATAAAACACCAATGTATGTATGTATCCATGAGTGTATGTGTGTGCATATTTTAATAGAACTGTATTTCACAGTGGCAAAAAGAAACAAAGCTAGAAATAAAGTTAATGTCCATCAATAAGAGGATGGTTATATAAATCATGGTATATGTATATCACTGAATATTATGACACTAATAAATTAATGACTAGAGCTATGACTTTTGCCTTGGAGGAATTTTCTAAAAACATTTTCAAATGAGAAGGATAGATGCAAAAAAAATAAATAAATGCATGTAATAATATTTTCTTACCTTCTAAGTAAACAATGGCCAAACTCCATGTGTATGTATGTTTGTGTAAAATTGTATGAGCATGTAGCAACTTAACTGGGGAGAAGTTCATTAAAGGCTGAGGGAAGGGAGGTGAGGGAAAAGAAACAAAGAGAAAGAAAAAAATTCTTCTAAAATAAAAATAGTACACATATTTATTTATTCTATATAGTTACATATTTGTGTTTGATATGTAACAATTAAAGATCTGAGATCTAAGAAGAGGAGAAAAAGCATAATTGAACCAGATTTTAACTTGATTAAAAGATGATGGAGTGAGAAGCAGCAAGGTGGCAACAGAGTAAGGAGCTCGTGGAGTCAGGTCCTGCCACAGGGCAGTTGATGATCAACCAGAACTACCTAAAGGACCTGTTTGGGGGCTCCAGGAAACCAGAAGAGCATCCTGCAACATCCTTGAAAGAATGGAAGGAGGAGACTGCCCATCTGCAGAGAAGATTCGTAAGTACAACACACCATGCCCCAGAGGCCAGTGCCCATCTTCCACTGGCAGCACAAGCAGTCTTGGGAGCTATTCCGTGGCTGTAATTGGAAGCTCCACTTCCCAAAATCAGGGAGGAAGAGACAGTTGGGCACCAACTTCAGCTACTGATTAGTAAATTTGGCTGGCTAAAGTATAACCTTAGGAAAAGCTAAAGTTTGAACTTTACCAAGTCGGAAAGAGGCCAGTAGCTGCCATTTTGACTCCGCCCCCAGCATGAAGGGAAGCCTGGCTGAATGAAAATCACAGTGATGGTAGGGACTGGCTTCTTTCAGCCAGAACAACCTGCAGCCCTAACCTAAGCTTCAACCCATCTCTACCTGGGAGGAAGCTGATGGGCCCTGCAGCAGACTCTCCAGGTAATTGCAGTTACATTCAGCTGGCACAGACTGAATAGTAGGAAGTCTACCAGAGCCACTGTGGTCATTTCTGACCTGCATGGCATAGATTGCTGCTCACACCTGCAGCTCCATCCCTGCCCCAGGCAGGGGAGAAAGGGGCTTGAAGCCACATCAGTCTCTCTGGGCAACCACAGTCTAGACCTGCACAACTTGGATTATTATAAATGGCTGTGGCTCTCTCCCTACCCCTGGCAAAGGATAAAGTTGGGAGAAGCTTCATCGGTCTTTGGGTCAAATGAGGGCAGCTTGAGTCTCCACAGCATATGGCACCAACTACATCCTTGGCTCCTACTATACAACCAGCAAGAGAGATAAGGCAAGAAAGCCCTAAGCTAAAGAGATAAGCTTCACCCAGAATAAATACATCTAGTAAGCCAGATGCCAAGACACCAACAAAAAGTTATAATCCATACCAAGAAACAGGAAGATATGCCCCAGTTAAAGGAAAAAGGTAAGCCTTCAGATGACATAAAGGAGTTGAGACAACTAATCATAGATGTTCAAACAAATCTCCATAATAAATTCAAAGGGATGACTAAAGAGATTAAGGATATTAAGAAAATATTGGATGAGCACAAAGAATAATTTGAAAGCATACATAGAAAAATAGCAGATCTTATGGGAATGAAAGGCACAATAAGTGAAATAAAAAAATAAACTGGAATAATATAATAGCAGATTTGAGGAGGCAGAAGAAAGGATTGGTGAGCTTGAAGAAATGGCCTCTGAACGTGAACATACAAAAGAACAGATGAAGAAATGAATGGAAAAAATTGAACAAAGTCTCAGGGACCTAAACGACAGCAAGAGACATGCAAATATATGTGTCATGGGTGTCCCAGAGAAAGAAGAGAAGGGAAAAGGGGCAGAAGGAATGTTTGAAGAAATAATGGTAGAAAATTTCCCAACCCATTGAAAGACATAGATATCCATGTCCAAGAAACACAATGTACTCCCATCTGAATAAATAGACCAACTCTGGGACACATATTAATCATAATGGCAAATGCCAAAGACAAAGAATTCTGAGAGCAGCAAGAAAAAAGGAATGCATAACATATAAGGGATATCTAATAAAATTAATTGCTGATTTCTCATCAGAAACCCTAAAGGCAAGAAGGCAATGATGTGATATATTTAAGATATGCAAGAGAAAAACTTTCAGCCAAGAATCTTATATCTGGCAAGATTGTCTTTCAAAAATGAGGATGAGTTTAGAATATTCACAGATAAACAGAAACTGAAAGATTTGTAACCAAGAGACCAGCTTTGCAAGAAATACTAGACGGTGTGCTGCCGTCTGAAAAGAAAAGAGGGGAGAGGTTTGAAAGAGAGTCTAGAAATGAACATTATATCAGTAAAAGTAATGAAAATTGTAAAAAAAAAAAAAAAAGTGGTGAAAATAAAATATGACAGATAAAACCCAAATATTTAGGAATAAACTTAACCGATGATGTAAAGCACTTGTATTCAGAAAACTATAACTTATTGTTAAAAGAAATTTGAAAAAGACCTAAGTAATTGGAAGAATATTCCATGCTCATGGATGGGAACACTAATATCATTAAGATGTCAATTCTTCCCAAGTTGATATACAGATTCAAAGCAATCCCAATAAAAATTCGACCAGCATTTTTTAAATAAATGAAGAACATAATTATCAAATTTATCTGGAAGGGTAAGAGGCCCGGAGTAGCCAGAAACATCTTAAAAAGGAAAAGCAAAGTTGGAGGACTCTCACTTCCAGACTTTATATCATATTACCTAGCTACAATGGTAAAAACAAACAAACAAACAAACAAACAAACAAACAAACAAACAAAAAAACAGCTAGGTACTGGCATAAAGACAGACACATAGACCAATGGAATTGAATTAATGGTTTAAAAAGAGACCCTCACATTTATGGTCAAGTGATTTTTGACAAGATTTTCAAACCCACCCAGCTTGGGTAGAACAGTCCATTCAACAAATGGTTCTGATAGAACTGGATATCCATAGCCAAAAGAAAGAAAGAGAACCCCTATCTCACACCTTATATAAAAATTAACTCAAAATGGATTAAAAACCTAAATATAAAACCAAGAACCATAAAGCTGCTAGAAGAAATTGTAGGAAAACATCTTCAAGACCTGGTGGTAGGTATTGGATTCTTAAAGGACATAAGAGGAGGACTGAGATGGACTACTGATGTTTAATGTATGTAGAAGTTTTAATTAACTCTAAAAGTGTGGAAATGTATAGAGTTGATGGTAACACATTGTAGTGAGTAACAGCTGGTTTATAAATGGGAATGTGGCTGAAAAGTTAGCCTAGGGATGTAAATGCCAATTGAAAGATAGCTAGATAATAATCTAAGGACTGAATAACACAGTAAACCCAGAGGTGGATGAAAATTGTGGTTGATAGTACAGATGCAAGAGTGCCTTTTGTGAGCTAGAGCAGATGTACATCACTATTGCAGGGTGGTGTGAATGTGGAGAACCATGGGGAATATACAAGTGGAGTGACCTATAGACTGTGGTTAACAGTAATAATGTAATATTCGGGCATCTATGCCAAAAATGTACTGTGTTGATAATGGAGGAGGATGGAAAAAGTGTGCCAAATGTATGCTATGGACCTGGTAATAGTCGGATATCTCATAATCTGTAACAAATGTTCCACCAGAGTGTGGTGTGTTGATAGAGGGGTATTGTATGGTAATTCTGCACATGTGCATGATTGTTTTGTAAGTTTACAACTTCTGTCATAAAAATGTATTTTAAAAATAATAATAGGATGCATTGGGGGAAAACCTACCAAATATACGATAAGGATTATAGTTAGTAGTAAGATTTTTACAATATTCTTTCATAATTTTTAACAAATGTCTCACAGGAATGCAAGGTGTTGGTGGTGGACTGATATATGGGACCCATGTATGATGTTATGCATGTTTGCTTTGTAAGTTCACAACTTTTACTATACATTTATTGTATATGTATGTTCATGTATAAATGATATAATAATAATAATAATAATAGGGTGGGTTGGGACAAAAAATACACCAAATATAATATACTTTGTTTAGTTTGAGGATGCTTTGTAATCATTAAAAATGTTTCTCAACAAGACAAGGTATTGATGGTAGGGTGAGGTATGAGAGCCCTTTATGATGTTCTGTTTGTTTGTTTTGTAAGTTCACAACTATTATTATATACTTATTGTTTATGTATGTTTATGCTTGAGTGATATATTTCAATAAATCAAAAAGAATAAAAGAGAGAGAGAGAAAAAAAGATGGTGAGTGGGAGTATGCAACAGACCAACCATCTTGAGGAATTGTTGTGGATAAAATATATTTTTCCAACAAATATTTATGATTTAGGCATTAGCAGCACAAAGATGAATCAATACAGTCCCTGCCTTTGAATACTTTAAAGCCTAGTACAAGAAGTTTATTGAGAGCTAGCCAGATAGCTGTTGCATTGCTACTGGATGTTAAAATAAAAGTTTATGACACAGAGAGTGCCAGGGATTTCAAAAGGGTGGGTATTTTAGTTGAGTAAAGAAGGATGAATGAAAATGATGCCGATGGTGTATATAGAAAAATGGACCACAGTTAACCTATCTTTCAGACAATGGTTCTCAGAGACTGCTCACTTTCCTCAGTGCAGATCAGTGAGGTCATATACTGTTCATCCTTCAGTGCCTGGCTTGCTTCACTCAGCATAAGGTCTTCAAGATTCATCCATGTTATTCCATGTGTTAGCACTTTGTTCCTTCTTACAGCTGAGTAATATTCCATTGTATGTATGTACCACATTTTGCTTATCCATTCGTCTGTTGATGGGCACCGGGGCTGATTCCAACTTTCGGCAATGGTGAACAATGCCTCTATGAACATTGGTGTGCATATATCTGTTTGTGTTTTTACTTTCAGTTCTTCTGGGTATATACCCAGCAGTGGAATTGCTGGATCATACGGAAGATCTATTGTTAGTTTTCTGAGGAACCGCAAAACTGTCCTCCACAGTGGTTGGACCATACCACAGTCCCACCAGCAGTGGATGAGGGTTCCTATTCCTGGTTGGTGGCAAGGCCCCAGGATGTGTAAGTCCATTGAGGGTGGTGGGCCACACTTGTGGGAGATGTTTGTGTGGGATGTGGTGGGAAGTGTGGGAGGTGGGCAACATGGGAATCCCAGTGGGTTCCATGTAATATTTTAAGTAATCTAAGCACCTCTTAAAATATATTTATATATATATATAAATAAATAACATTTTTGTAAGCAAATGCACATATATGCATATATATTTATATATCATTTTACAAATATTGGTATGTATTGTGAAAATTTTGATTTTTACCCACAATAAAAAATAAATAAATTTTAAAAAAGAAAAAAAAAAGGAAAGGAAACAGCATTTGAGAGGTATAGAGGTATACAAACTTTCCAGTGTATTTCTGACATGCAAATTTTCCTCCACTGGTATAGAGAACAGCATGCTTGGGGGGATTATGGGGTATGGAGGAAAAGCTTAAAAATTAAACTGTGGCCTTGTTATCATGGGTCTTAAATGTTCCCTTATTATTTTATATATATATGTGTATATGTGTGTGTGTATGTGTGTGTATAAAATACTTTTCTATCTAAAAGTGAATTTCATTTTACCAATAAAATGTAAAAGCATTTGGTAAAGCAGGAATTAGTGTACTTATATTTTTAAATACACACAACCTCTTTCCCATTGCCTTTGTGAAAAAAAAAGCTGACAACAGTTAAAGAAACTGCACTTTACCATACTAACAGAAGAGGGCATGGAGGATCTAGGACTACTATAAACTACTTCATAGAGCAAAAACCCTGACCATAAAATGCATAAAGAGCTACTGCAGGGAAAATGCATCTACAGTGACAGAAACCGGAACATTAGTTCATTGGGTTGGGGCCATTGACTGGCAATGGTAATGGGAAGAATTCTGAGTGGTGGAAATGATGTGTTCATTTAGCAAATTTGATATCTGCACATATGGTATCAGTTCATTTCAATGCATGCAAGTGATACATACATTAAAAATTGAAAGAATGAAATTAATTAAATTCCTAGCTCCAAAAAGTATATAGAAATCAATGTAGTAAACAGAATAAAAGAAGCATTGAAGGGAATAATATACAGAAGAAATTAGAAAGTAGAGGGTGGAAAAACAGTGGACATAATAAATCAAAATCCTGGGGTTTTTTGGAAACAAAATTTTAAAAAAGACAATTTGATGGCTAAGTAACAAAGACAAAAGAGAATATATGAGTATGCAAAGTAATAAATTTGAAACACAAATGAACAATTGAAACAAAAGAAATTAAAGGAAAACCTGAGAAATTTTGGGAGGTATTTCTACAAATAAATTTTAAAACTTAGTTAAAAGTGAGAGTTTCCTGGAAAATGCAGTTTACCTAAATTGAACCCATCAAAAATTGAAAGATTAAACAGATGAATTTCCAAAAAGGATTAAAGTCAGCAAGAAAATACCCCATATAAAAGAAGGAGATCCAGATGATTTCCAAGAACAATTCTAACAAATTTTAACAGGCAAAATAGTCCCAATGCTTTAATAAAAGAGTTTACAGAGAATAATAATGGGGGAAATTTTCCAAATTCTTTTTATAAAGAAAATATAATATTGATACCTAATCCAATAAAATCAGTACAAAAAATAATGTTACACATGGGACTGTATAACATAGTGAAACCTCATATAAAATATGAATATGGGTGATATTGAAAATATAAGTCTGTTTTTACAAAATATAAATACAAATAAACCAGAAAGAGAGAAAAAATAATGTTACAGATCAATAACAATTAAGAATTTCAAAGCAAATATACCAAATAAAATATTAGTAAACAATGTAGCACCAGAATAAGAAGATAATGTACCTTGTAAATTGAAAACCTTATGGAATGGATTCAGCATTCCAGATATCATTAGGAAAATTTGTGATTCATGGAAGGAGATAAAAATATCAACATTAACAGATATTTGAAAGAAGATGATTTCAACCCTCATGGATGACATAGAGTGGTTCAAGCCTTCAGTGGAGGAAGTAACTGTAGAT
Source organism: Tolypeutes matacus (assembly GCA_026826555.1). Lineage (NCBI taxonomy): Eukaryota > Metazoa > Chordata > Mammalia > Cingulata > Chlamyphoridae > Tolypeutes > Tolypeutes matacus. The sequence continues at coordinate 906,721 of JAKSZT010032888.1, forward strand.
GTGTTGGAAACAGCAAGTGGCACTTATTCCAGGAATGCAAGATTTTTCAACCTTATAAAATCCTATAATATAATAGTATATGCTATCGTGATCTGTGTTCTGTGATCTTTGGTGTTGCTATTGTAATTGTTTTGGGATTGTTTTGGGATACCACAAACCGTATACATATAAGTTGATGGATTTAACTGATAAACGTTGAGTGTGTTCTAACTGCTCCACTGACATCTGTACCCTGTCTCTCTCTTCCAAAGCCTCATTATTCATTGGAAAAAAAATACTGAATTTAGGCCAATTAATAACCCTATAATGGCTTTTAAATGTTGAAGTGAAAGGAAAAGCCCCACATCTCTCAAAAACTAGATATGATTAAGCTTAGTGAGGAACACAGGTCAAAAGCCAAGATAGGCTGAAAGCTACGCCTCTTGCACCAAACTGTTAAATCAAGTTGTGAATGGAAAGGCAAGGTTCTTGAAAAAAAAAATTTAAGTACAACCCCAGTAAACACACAAATGATAAGAAAGTGAAACAGTTTTATCGCTGATGTGGAGACAGTTTTAGTGACCTGGATAGAAACTCAAACCAGCCACAACCTTCCTTTAAGCCAAAGCCTAATCCAGAGGAAGGTCCTAACTCCCTTCGATTTTATGAAGGCTGAGAGAGGTGAGGAAGCAACAGAAGAAAAGCTTGAAGCTAGCAGATGTTAGTTCATGAGGTTTAAGGTAGGAAGCCATTTCCATAACATAAAAGTATAAGGTAAAGCAGCAAGTCCTGATGTAGAAACTGCTGCAAGTAATCCAGAAGATCTAGCTAAGATAATTGATGAAGATAGCTACACTAAACAACAGATTTTCAATGTAGATGAAACAGCCTTCTATTGGAATAAGATGCCAATCTAGAACATTCATAGCTAGAGAGGAGAACTCAATGTCTGGCTTCAAAGGACAGGCTGACTCTCTTATTAGGGGCTAATGCAATAGGTGACTTTCAGTTGATGCCAATGCTCATTTACCATTTGGAATATCCTAGAGCCCTTAAGAATGATGCTAAATCTACAGCAAAGCCTGGATCTGTTCACAACATGGTTTACTGACTACTTTAAGCCCACTGTTGACACCTACTGCTCAGGAAAAATGACTCCTTTCAAAATATTACTGCTTCTGTACAATGCACTTGGTCACCCAAGACCTCTAGTGGAGATATACAATGAAACTAATGATGTTTTCATGCCTGCTAAAACAATATCCATTCTATAGCCCATGGGTCAAGGAGGCATTTCAAATTTCAGGTCTTATTACTTAAGAAATATATTTTGTAAGACTAGAGCTGCCATATATAGTGATTCCTCTAATGGATCTGGAGAAAGCAAATTGAAAACCTTCTGGAAAGGATTCAGCATTCTAGATGCCATTAAGAATATTTGTGATTCATGGAAAGAGGTCAAAATTAACAGGTATATGGAAGAAGGTAATTTCAACCCTCATGGATGACATTGAGGGGTTCAAGCCTTCGGTGGAGGAAGTAAGTGTAGATGTGATGGAAATAGCAAGAGAACTATAATTAGATGTTGAGCCTGAAGATAATGATTGAATTACTGAAATCTCATGATTTGAGATTTGAGTTGATTCTTATAGAAGGGCAAAGAAAGTAGTTTCTTGAGATGGAACCTACTCCTGGTGAAGATACTTTGCATATTGTTGAAATGGCAACAGAGGATTTAAAATATTACATATTATATATGGTTGTCTGGAACTGAACCTGCAATATCTTTGAGGTATTAATGTACTTGATGTTAATAGATAAAATCAGTTGATAAAGCAGCAACAGTGTTTGAGAGGATTGACTCAAATTTTGGAAGTTCTGTTGGTAAACTGCTATACAAAAATATTACATGCTACAGAGAAATCTTTTGTGAAAGAAAGAGTCAATCAATGCAACAAATGTCAGCATTGTCTTATTTTAAGAAATTGCCACCGCCACTCCAGCCTTCAGAAGCCACAGCCCTGGTCAGTCAGCAGCCATCAACATCTAGGGAAGACCCTCTATCAGCCAAAAGATTACAACTCACTGAAGGCTCATATGATGATTAGCATTTTTTAGTAAAAAGTATCACTCCTGATACTCAATGTATCACTCCTGATAAAGACACTATACAAAATGAAAACCGGTGTCTCCTTCATTAATATGCTAAAATAAATATACTTTGATCTATATATATATACTCTACCATCTTATTTAACCGGGAAGCACTAGAGACATTTCCACTAGGATCCAGAAAAAGGAAAGGGCTCCCACTAACTCATCTTGATTAATTATTTTACTAGAATTGTTAGTGCAATTAAACATGAGAAATCAATTAGGAGCATGTAATTGAGAAATAGAAGAAAATTATCTTTATTTTCAGATGATAGGATAGCATGTACATGAGAAATCCTAGAGAACCAATACTCGACTGATATTGAAAGAATTCAGTAAGGATGGTGGAGGTAAATTAACATTCAGAAATCAATAGAAAAATGATAAGTAGTTAGAGAATAAAACGGTATAGAAAACCACATTTACAATAGCCAGGGAAAAATAAAATAGGTAGAAGTGAAAAATGTGCAAAACCTACATGAGGAAAATATTCAAATACTACTGAAAGATACACAAGTCCCTTGAAAAACTGAAAATAACTTTATTGTTCTTGGATAAGATGACTTAGGATTTGAAGTTGCCAGTTCTTCCTAATTAATTTCCACATTCAGCACAGCTCCAATTAAAATACAAAAAAAGATTTTTTTGGGGGGGTCTAGAAAATTTTTCAAATTTGTTGAAACGTGAGTACACTTTAACTTGCTAAAGTATAATTGAAGTACACTGAACAGAACATATTAAAATACACAATTGAATTAGTGTTGAATTCTGTAGATAAATATGAAGTCATCACCACACTGAAGATAAGTTGTTGTTTTTTTTTTTTAATCCCTTGGTAATTGATTCCTCTCTAGCCCTCTGTCCGCAGACAACAACTGATGTGCTATTTGTTACTGCAGATTTTTTGCATTGTCTATGCTTTAATATAAATGGAATCATCTAGTATATATTTTCCTGGACTGGCTTTTTTTTTTTTGCTCATAATAATGATTTAGAAATTCAATCATACTGTGGTATGTACCCTTAGTTCATTTCCTTTTATTGCTGAACATTATTCCATTAAATGGATATATCATAATACATGTATCTATCTGTTGGTGGCCATTGGATTGTTTCCAGTTTTGGTTTATTACAAATAACGCTGCTATGAACAATCATATCATGTCTTTTTGTTTATATATACTTTCATTTCTCTTGGACAAATTCTTTTGAGTGCAGTGATTGGATTTTTGGCAGGTGTAGATGCTTAACTGTTTAAGAAACCAAAAAACTGTATTCTAATGTTACACATTTTACATTTTCACAGCTGCGCATGAAAATTCCAATTGGTCCACGTCCTAGCTAATTCTTAATGCCATATACTTTTGCTTGGTTTTATTTTAATTTTAGCCATAACAATCTGTATTTAGTATTATCATGTGATTTCCATTTGCTTTACCTGGTGATTAATAATGCTAAGCATCTTTCATGTGCTCATTGATTATTTCTCTATCTTATGTGTGAACTGTAATTCTTTTGCCTGTTTTGCTATTAAGCTCTTGAGTTCTTATTATTCACTTCTATTTAAGTATTTATTCTGGATGTATTCTGGAATCTGGATGCAAGTAGTTTATCAGCTATGAGTGTGGCAAATATTTTCTACCATTCTGTGGCATATTTTTCCTTAATCTTAAAGGTGTCTTTCAAAAATTTTAGTTTTGATGATGTACAGTTCATAATTTTTTTCTCTTATGATTTGTATGTGTATGTGTGTGTGCCATTTAAGAAGGCTTTGCCTATCTCAGAATTATAAAAATAATCCCAAAAGTTTTCTTCTAAAATTTTATAGTTTACATTTTACAATTAGGTCAATAATCCATTTTGAGTAAATTTTTGTGCAGCTCTGTTTCAAGTGTCCTGAGATAATTGGTGTTGTCATTGTTGTTGTTTTGGTCCAGTGTTTGGTTTGTAATCACTGTAAGAGATAAGCTGTAGTCAGCCTGTATGTTTATAGTAGAGCTGCAACAAAGCTAGACAATTTAATATTAAGGGTTTCATAGAAAAAAAGACTTGCAAAAAGAGCTAGAGCATTGAAAATTAAAGGCTACAGGGGGAACTTGACCTACCAAATCAATAGAAAGGTACTATAAAACTTCTTTCATGTGCTCATTGATTATTGATTATGGTATTTAGGATTTGATGTTGGCCTTTTTCCTTTTTTTTTTTTTTCTTTCTTTAGTCTGAGTCGTTTTCTCTGCAGTCCTGCAGCTGGAAGATTAGTTTCAAGGTAGTCAAGAGGGGGAAGGATGTGAGGAGGGTTTGGGTGGAGGAGCAAGGCCAAAAGATGGGTCAAGAGAAAAAAACAGTTCTGGTCAAAATGAATGGACTACAAACAATGACAAAAAAAACCTAGGCTAAGTATGGGTTAAAAAGACTGTGGGTAAAGAGGCGCTTATATACATATCTGATAGGAATAAAAATTGTTATAACCCACATGGAGGGAACTGTGGCAGGATCCAACAAAATCACATGTTTACCTTTTGATCTTGCAGTCCCACATTTTGGAATGACTTAGAAGATATATCTCCAACAATACAAAAATACATAAGCACAGAGTTTTCATATCAGCATTGTGTGTGATAGTAAAATATTATTTATACATGTATACATTTAATATAATAAAATCAACAGGGATCGTGAAAACTCTGAAATGAAATATAAGCAGAAGTAAATTAATTGTATTTTAAATTAATACCATAACCACAGTGAGGGAGAGAAGAACTTTGAGTTATAATTTTGAACCCATTATTTTGACTTTATAACTTTAGACCAAACAACAACCACAAAAACAAAGCCTTGTTCACAAATTTTTAAAAATAAATATGAAAGTTTATTGCTATTATTTCCATTGATATTTATGTAGTACCTGCTAATTATTAGTAATATTCTAACATCCATGGATTTGAGCAAAGGATATCTAGGCATCAAGACATTTTACAAAGAACCTTAATGTGATTTTGATATTATCAAAGAAGCAGCCCCATTTTATGGCTCCCTCCCCTGTCCCTCCCTTTCTTTTTCTTTTACTTTTTCATTATCTTTTTTTTTTCTTTCTTTCTCTTTTCCAGATTTTCTCCCCGTTACTTTCATTTTTACTTAAAATACCCTCTTTCCATTTTTGGGGACATTGGAATTGTCTTACATGATATTGCAATGATGGATACAGGCGATTATACATTTTGTCATAACCTATAAAATTGTGCAGGGCAAAGTGTAAACTACAAGGTAAACTAAAGTTCATGGTTAGTATCAATGCTTCAAGATGTGTTCAACAATTATAACAAATGTACCACAGTAATGAAGGATGTTGTTAATTTGGGAAAGTGTGGGAAGGGGAGGGAGTGAAGGCATATGTGAATCCCCTATATATATATTTTTTGATGAATCTAAAAAAACACACCTGTGTTTATTGTCCTGTAGTATATTTAATATCTACTATCTTCAGAAATCAACAATCCATGTACAAAACGTGTGCACAATTCTACTTTCTTTTCAAACCCATGTGAAATATTCACAAAAACTCCTTAAATCTTTTTTTTCAACTTTAAAAATTTTATTCTTCATTATTTTCAAATAAAGTATTGAATTATATAGAGTTCTTTGTAAGTATACTGTTTACCTCCCTCCCAAGACTGCTAATTTCTCCTTTTATTTTTATTTTTCCACCTATTACATATTGAGGTAAAACTTACACTTACTAAAAACTTAGATTTCTTGTGAATATACTTTTTTTAAATAATAATTTTATTTTTTTATTTTTTAAAAGATAATTAAATTACATAAATGTTACACAAAAATTGTAGAGATTCCCGTATGCCCCACCTCCCACTCCTCCCACAACCTCCAACATAAACATCCTTTATTAGTGTGGCAAATCACCTGCAATAGGTATACACATCTTGGGGCTTTGCCACTAAGCATGGACTGGATCATAGTTCACATTGTAGACCACACTCTTTCACACGCAGTTCTGCATGTTATATAATGATATAAAATGTCCTATATCTGTTATTGCAATGTCTTTCAGAATAATTCCTAAGTCATGAAAAAGTCCCTGTATTACAACTGCTTTTCCCTCTCTTTGCCCCTAAAGCATCCGGTGGCCACTGGCTCGACGTTAATGTTGTTATTACTTCCATTGGATGAATCACAATATGTCTATAACAGAATACCAGTAAATCCACTCTAGTCCATAGCTCTTCCTCCAATCCTGAGGAGTCTGAGATGATAATGCCCACTCCACCTCCAAGTGACAGAGGGCTTATATCTCATGGATAAAATGGATGGGATTATCCTGCCTGCAGTTGCAGACTCTCTCCATTCCCTGGGATGGCCGTTGTCCATCATCATCTCCCCACCAGGTGTCCAGGGTGAGTCCATTGAGCTATAGAGTAGGAGTTGCAGCTCCACCAAGATTCAAGGCTATATTAGTCACCCAAAGGGGTGCTAATGTGAAATACCAAAAATGGGTTGGTCTTTATAAAGGGTATTTATTTGGGGTAGAAGTCCACAGATACCAGGCCATAAAGCATAAGTTTCTTCTCTCATCAAAGTCCATTGCCACGTGTTGGAGCAAGACAGCTGCTGATGTTTGCCAGGGTTCAGGCTTCTTGGGCTCCTTTCTTCCCAGGGCTGCATTTCTCTCTGGGCTTAGCTCCTCTGGTTCCTCCACAAGGTCAGCTGTAGACTATCAGGCAAATGGCTCACTTCTCCTGGGGCCTTCTGTCCAACATCAAAACTCCAATATCAAAACTGCTTCTCAAAAACTACTGCAACTCTGTTCTTTCTGATGCCTTTTTTATTTTCTTCCCCCACCCACCAAGGGGTGGGGCTCAACAACCTACTGACATGGCCCAGTTAATGCACTAATCATAACTTAATCATGCCCAGATTAACAGATCAGTTTACAAGCATGATCCAATTATATTTTTGGAATTCATAATTACATCAAATTGCCCAATAGCTACACAGGCCCAGCTGGCACACGGACAGCCCAAAGACTATGGTCTCTGGAAGTACACCTAAAAACTCCAGCAACACATAGACAGATGGACCATGTGCAGGGAAGACATATTTGGGCCCAACTCTGTCACTCTCAGGAACAAGGATTCCAAAGGAGGGCCCACTGATAAGGTGCAAAACTCTGGAGCTATCTGCCCTGATCTAGGACCTGGGTGTCTCCAGAGCCCTCAGGAGCCCCTCTGTTTGGGATGTATCCACATTGGAAGCCTATGAGGTTCTACTGAGATGTGCATAAGCGTTACCTCTGGGATGATCTCCCGACTCACTTTGAAGTCTTTTAGCCATATAAACTCATTTGTCTTTACCTTTTCCCCCTTTTATTCAATGTCTTTTTCCAGTTGTATTGCCCATTGGCACTTGTTAGTAATCCCTCATTGCCAGGGAGGCTCATCCCTGGGAATTCATGTCTCACACTAGGAGGAAGGTAATGCGTTCATATGCTGAGTTTGCTTTAGAGAGAGGCCACATTTGAGCAACAAGGAGGCTCTCAAGAGGCAACCCTTAGGCACCCCAAACAATAGGCTAAGTTTCAGTTTCAGAGCAAAGACTCATAAGGTTAGTCATCAATAACAAGAGCCCATCAGTGGATCATCTTCCTTTGCCAGACACTGCCCCTGCACTTGGGGAACTGTTGCTACTCCCTTGGAAAATATGGCAAAGGTGTCCAGGATGGTAATTCAGTATTTTCTCATTTATTGAGTGGGTCTCTACCCACTGTGACCATTCCCTGTGAGCATTTCAACAATTTTATATACCTTTTACATATGTTCAGGTGAACTTCTTTTCATGAACCCTCCATCCCTGACACCCCCCACCAATGATCCTCTCCCACCCCAGTTGTAGCCCTTCTGTGATCCAAAGCTCCTTTAAAGATGAAGCCAATACAATAGCCAAATACAAATAATAGGAAAAATGAAATAATAATGATATTTAAATGTAAAAGATAAGATACATGAAAACTTTTTAAAAAACTAAAAATAAGATTAAGGGATTTGGTTATTCAAAAAGTGAGAAAAAAAATAGAAAAATAAAATTTTGACATTTTGCCTTTTATCACTGCCCTATCTGGTGTCTAGTCTGTACTGTGGCACCTTCTACCTCTCACTCCCCAGTATCTGACTATTTTTCATTTAATTTTCAAAGAAGTTTTAGGTCACAGCAAAGTCACACACCAAATACAAGACACTCTCATACACCTAACCTCCTCCTCCTTTCCTCACCCCACATTAAAACCTTTTTGTATGTGGATGGTAGCATTATTATAACTGATATACAGATAGTGAAACATAGCTACTAAACATTGTCAATGGTTTAGGGTATGGTTTACATTTTGGATTATACACTTTTATAAATTTTGATGATATTTATCATGTCCTGTGTCCATCAATGTAAGGTAATGAAAAACATTTCCACTGACCACTAAATCTATTTTGATCTATTCTGTTCCTCCCTCCCCATCCCCCTGGGTCCCATGATGACCCCCTGGCTTGACTCATTGGATGACAATATTCATAGTTACATGCACCAAGAGGTCATGACACACGTTGGTTAGGAACAGCTCTTGCTCTTAAGAGATGCCCACCTGCCTATTTCTGCTCTCCCCTCAGTATCCTGGGTATTCTAACCCACTCTTCCCAATCTACCCATCTGTCAACCCTGCACCACCCAACCCAATATATCACTACCCTCCTGTCCTATCCCTTTAATACACAACTACACTATCACTTTACCATAGATTAAGTCCATATGGATGATGGCTCAGAACTTTCTCTTTTCTTACTCTTTCTTATACACCTATCTTTCAGACAATAGTTCTCAGAGACTGCTCAATTTCCTTAATTCATATCAGTGAGGTCATATATTGTTCATCCTTCAATGCCTGGCTTTCTTCACTCAACATAAGGTCTTCCAGATTCATCCATATTACCCCATGTGTTATCACTTTATTCCTTCTTACAGCTGAGTAATATTCCATTGTATGTATGTATCACATTTTGTTTATCCATTGATCTGTTGATGGGCACCTGTGTTGATTCCAACTTTTGGCAATAGTGAACAATGGTGCTATGAACATTGATGTGCATATATCTGTTCATGTCTTTGCTTTCAGTTCTTCTGAAAAGTGGAATCGCTGGATCATATGGAAGATTGATTTTTAGGATCATTTTAATTACCTAAAAATAAAGAAAATAAAATAACATAATATAATAAATACAAGGATGGGAAAATTCTAAAATAGAATATAAACAGATGAATTAACATAATTTTATTTTAAATTAATACCATAACCACTGTGAGTGAGAAAAAGCTTTGAATTTTAATTTTAAAGCCATTATTTTGACTTTATAACACAGAACAAACAACAATGTCTTGTAAACATAGGTGAACTGTTTTAATAAGTTTGTTGTTCTCAGTATTATAATGTCACAAACATTTCAAATCAATGACCTCAGTGTTTATGTGAAGAAACTAGAAAAATAAGAGAAATTGAAAGCCAAAGGAGCAGAAGGTTGTAAATAATAAAGATCAAAGTAGAAATCAATGAAAAGAAAATTAAAAAATCAACAAAAAATCAGTAAAACCAAAGACTTTGTTCTTTAAGACAATTAATAAAACTGATAAACTTATAGATTGACTGATGAGGTAAAAAGAAAGAAGCCACAAATTACCAATATCAAGAATGAATGAGGTGACAACTCTACAAATTCTAAAGACTCTAAAAGAATTACAAATGAATATTATTATGCCAAAATTCTATAATTTAGATGAAATTGATAAATACCTTGAAATATTCAACCAAATTTCACTCAAGAGGAAATGGATAACCGGAATTGCCCTTCTCTCTTTAAGAAAATGAATTAGAAAATTGCCTTATAAAATAACTCCAGGCCTACCTAGATGATTTTATGGCAAATTCTATGAGTCATTAAAAAAAGAATATAATGCTAACTCTACAAAAATATTTCCAAAAAATTGAGTAAGCAGGAATAATTCCTAACTCGTTCTATAAGGCCAAAATTACCCTGATACCAAAACCTGTCAAAACAAAAGTTACTAATATCCCTCTTGAATAGATGAAACATCCAAAACAAGATCAAGTTTAACAATATGCTAAAAAGATAATATAGCATGTCAAGTGGAGTTTATGTCAGAAATTCAAGATTGGTTCAACATTTGAAAATCAATCAATGTAATTAACAGTGCAAAAATGTGTATGAATAATGTATACAGTCCCTGCTCAAAACTTGCACACAAACTCTCATAGGACCTTTATTGACTATAGCTCAAACTTGGAAACATCACCAACATCCATCACCAGGTAAATGAATAAACATATTGTGGTATATCTATATGGTAGAATACTACTACAACAATAAAAATGAATGAATAATTAATACACACAAACACATGGATGAATCCCAAAATAATTATGCTCAGTGAAATAAGCCCATACAAAGGAGTATTTGCTGTATGATTTAATTTGTATAAAATTCTCAAAAATAGAAATGAATCTATAGTGGCAGGAACCAGATCAGTGGTTGCCTGAGAGGTGGGGACCATGGCAGTGTGGGGGAGGGTACTACCAAGGGGCATGATGAAATATTTAGGGGTGATGGATATATTCACAATATTCATTATGGTGTTGTATTGCATGGGTGTATACTTTGGGTAACATTTATCAGATTGTATACTTGCAGTTTGTGGTGTTTCAATTATATCTCCATAAAGTTGCTAAAATGGATAAAGGAAGTGAGCTAGAGAGTGAGAGAGAAAGAAATAAAGAAAGAGAGAAAGAAGGAAAGAGGGAGGAAGGGAGGGAGGGAAGAAGGGAGGAAATAAGGAAGGAAACAAGGAAGGAAGGGAAAAGAAGCCCAAGAGCTGAGCCAGATCGGTTCCTTCTATCATACTCAATTTCCAGATTGTCACACCTGTTTTTATGGGGCCTATTGAGAGTCGGGGGAAGGGGGTGTCACTGGACAAGGATGTTAGTCTGTAATTCTCTCCACAGGAAATAATGAGTCTCTGGAAATGAAGTTCCATTTTTTATAGTGGAGGCTGGGAGAGGAACAGCTAGAAACTTGTACCTTGAGTGAGTGAGTTTTTCCATATGACCTTGAATATTCTTTAAATCATCCCTACAAGAAATTAGTCTTTAGACATGTTGGCCATATCTTCTAGGTCTTATTTTTTACATAGTGTTTATAAGAGAAATCTGGCCTTCTATAGCATGCATTTTTCCAAGGTTTGAATCTTTTTCACTTATTCTTCCACACACAGGAGAATAGAGTTTTTGTTGTTTTATAGGAATCTAATTTAAGAATATAGAAATGTATGGGTGACACTGGGTGTGTGTTTGTGTGTACTACATATAGTTGATTTGCATAGACCAAGTAATACAGAGGAGTTTGCAATCTACTTTATGTTAATATAAATATTTTCTTAAATAAAATAAGTTTTATTTAAGGTTTTTTCATCTCATTTGTGTTATTGTGACTCACAATGGAGAATAACAACTGTTCCATGATTCCACTATTAAGTACTTAAAACTGCCTTTTGAGACAGGATTATAATTATCAGTCTTTTGAGTTTAGCTGATGTCCCTCTTTGATTATTATCTACACATATTGCATATGTTCGCATAAATATCCCTCTTTTGTACAAATTATTTTTCTAGTTAGCTAATATTTTCCTAAATTCAGTCCAATATTAACATGTATTTGTTTGGTATACATCAGAAGGCATTAAGTATCAAAACCCATGAACCTAGAATCCCATAGGAGGGAAGTAGAAATGAATGGAATTGAAGAAGCTTCAATCCCATCTCAATGTTTCACTACAAAATGTGATTACAATGCATGTCAAAGATCTTTGCCACCTGAATTCTACCTGAGATAGTTTTAGGTTTTCATCCTCATAATGTATATGAAAGAACTGGATTCTCAAAAGAGGTCTGGTATTTTGTGGTAGACACATGGCTGTGCTTGCACTGGTCTGGAAAAGAGAATGGATTTCCTGGTAAGCACAATGATCTTAGTTAGTCAGACTGTCCTGAGCTGAACTCATGGCACTTGGAGGTACTGAGAGGCAAATCATGCTGGCTCAGCTTGAAATTTACTTGTTCCATAGTTTAGTATAAATGGCATCTGTGGAAAATCAGTGAAAAGGACAGTAATGAAGGACAATTTGTGGTAGAAATTGTCACCATCTTTTCTGCCCATTGAGAAAGGTGGCAAAGAGAATGGCAGATATTAGGTAGAAGACAGTAATGTTTAAGCCAGAGTTGGGCAGCGTATGGTGGGGAAAGACCTTGGGGTCCATCCCATATCTAGCTTGCATTCTTGATAATAAGAAAGAATTCCATGGGAAACAATGTCAGGAGGTAATGTACAGAGGAGAATTAGTTACATCCCCCCTAGGAACATGCCTATACCACTTAGGTAGTTGAATTTTTGAATGACAAAGTCATCAGTTACTTAGAAGTTTTTCTAGAATGGCAAAGCGCCATTCAGCAAGCAGCTTCACTGCCCTACCATGTGCTAGACATTCCACTGTCACTAGTTTATTTTTCATTTTTGTGAAGGTTCATTAATTTGGGAATGATATTTTCTAGAAGAAAGATGTATGGTAAGAGATAAAGAAGGAGAACCTATGAAGCCAACTCTACTATTATGAGCCAAGTATACAAGTATTTTTGAAACTACCCATGATGAAGGATTAAGATTATTTTCTAGCACAGCCTAATCTATTACCATTTACCATGAGCTAGTTATCAGGGGCAGAGAGGGTTGACTATCAAATTATCCCAACTAAAGGTAAAAATAATCTACCCCAGTTTTTCTCAACATGGAAGCAAAATAGGACTATGCAGATTCACTTGGGAAGAGCTTTCCAAAGTAAATAAGCTTGGCTTCATTAAGGACCTGCTGAATCACAATATCATGGAAAAGTTTGCTCAAGAGATAGATGTGTGTGTACATGTGTGTTTGTGCATAAGTGTGTGTGCACACAATTCAATAAAAGTTGTAATTTCTGGTAGCTGTGGTGAAGGGAAGGAAAAATGGCTGTTAATTTTCAGAAACATAAAAGGAGTTTAGTTTCAAGAAATTCAAAGAAGAACACTATCACCTTTAGTGGTCCTGACTGCTACCCGGGGGAGGTCCATATTTCCTTCCAATGACTTTTCTCAGCACATGGTTTACACACTTATTCCTTAAGCTGTAGATCAAGGGGTTCAGCATGGGGATTACTATACTATACAAAACAGAGGCCACCTTCTCCTGTGCCATGTTGCTGCTGGATGATGGCTTAAAATACATGAATATGATAGATCCATAAAAGACCCCAAAGGTGTGAGATGAGAATTACAGGTACTAAAGGCTTTGGACCTGCCTTCAGCTGATGGTATTTGAAGAATGTTGATGATTATGAAGACATAAGAAATAGTGATGGTCACAGTTGTTGCTAGCACATCAAATCCACCTACCAGTATTACCAGAAGCTCATTGATGTAGGTACTGGAGCAGGAGAGATTTAAGAGAGAAAGAATGTCACAGAAGTAATGGTAGACAGCATTTTCCCTACAGAAGGAAGTCCTGGTCATGGGTATAGTGTGGGTCATAGCTCCTAAAGTGGCCATGCAATAGACCCAAGTCACCAGCATGCTGCAAACCTCTGGGGACACAGTGACATTGTAAAGCAGTGGACTACAGATAGCTACATGTCTACCATTGAGAAGGAAGTAAAACAGTACCAGGAAATTCCCAGTAGAAAAATCCTCTAACAATTGCGGGTGGAAACCAGGTGCCCATCCAGGTCTGAAAAGAATCAGTATGTCATGCCCCAAAGATCAACCACTCCCCCTCCCTGCTGGAATGCTAACGGCAAACATCAGCTTCTGGAACATTGCTTGCTTGCTTTGCTATAGAAATATGTATGATTAAAACAATCCTGCTTTTGGTTGCTATAGAAATATATATGATGATTAAACCAATCCTGCTTTTGGCACGTGCAAAAAAGAATTGGCCACATGGGAAGGAGTTCTATAAAAACTGCAGTCACCAGACGTTAGGTGCGACTCTCACTAGGGAGTGTGCCCTGACTGGTAATAAAGGTTTCATTGAAATTTTCTCCTTGGAGTCATTATTTTAATGAAGTATTCTGCTTCATTTTGGAGGCCCCAGTGAGATTGACTGTAGCCGGCCACACTGAGGATTCCAGGGGGAGGCCTCTGAGAGAAGCTCCTCAGCCCTGCTAAGTCCTCAGTCAGGCCAGAAGCTCCAGGGGAAATTAATTATTCAACCTAAGAAACTGCCACTTCTGTTCTGCTTTGGTAAGTCTGGATCCAGGGGAGGCCGTTGGGCTGCTGGATGTGGCACTACTCCCATGGCCTGGCCACCGGGTGAGACGTCACTTGGGGCCTCAGAATAGGCTCAAGGTTTGTGTGTCTGTGTGTGTAGCCAGCTGTCTGTCTGTAATGTTTCTGCTCAGTTTCTGTTCTTTGCTCTTCCTGTTCATTGCTATGGGTCAATCCTCCTCATGTCCTACCACACCCCTTGCCTGTTTTCTAAAGAATTTTCAGGAATTCAAGAAGGCAGTAGAGGATATGGAGCCAAGGCCAACCCGGGGACTCTCTGAACCCTATGTGAGTTAGAGCGGCCCACCTTTCGTGTGGGTTGGCGGTCTGAAGAAACTAAAGACCTCCCAGCAGTCTAAAACATCCAGAAAATCATCTATGTCAAACCTGGCCACCCAGACCAGATTCCTTATGTTGATGTGTGGTTAGATCTTCTTACAGACACTTCGAAGAAACTAAAAATTTTTCTTGCAGGACATGGGTACTCGGCCCAGCCAGAGACTCAACTTCCTTTAAAAGCTCCCATGGAAAACCCCAGTCCTTCGGTCCTGCAGGATGCTCCTGATGAACCCCATTACTTTCCTACCCCCAACTTACCCCTCACCCCCCTCTGTCTGCCCTCTCTCCATCCACTCCCTCTCCTTCCCCTCTAACCCAGTCACCCACTAACAATCTCTCCCCTCCACTCCCCACAACTGCTGATACCTCTCTAACCACCACCCCCCTTATGTGAAAGGACACCAGTATCAAGCTTCTGCAGCTTCCCACAACTTGTCTGACCCAGTCCCCTTACTGCCCCTCTGCCAAGCAGGTCCAGGTCTGGGTGACGATGGTCTCCCATTCATGGTATATGCCCCCTTTTCATCTACAGACCTGTATAATTGGAAAAATCAAAATCCGCTGTTCTCGGGGAAAAAAAAACAAGGCTTGATTTCTCTCCTAGAACTATCTTCTTCACGCATAACCCCACCTGGGACAACTGTCAGCAATTATTACAGGTCCTATTCACTTCAGAGGAGAGAGATCGTATCAGGAGGGAGGCTGTCAAAACCATCTTGGGCCGAGACGGCCAACCTACTACTGACCCTGGCCAAATAGAACATGTGTTCCCCTCAACCAGACTGGAATTACAATCAGGATCAAGGTAAGGAGGCTCTAGAGCAGTTTCACCAGACTCTCCTACGTGGCCTTCGAGCTGCCACCAGAAAGCCAAAGATTCTTTCTAAGGTGAGTGAAACTACCCAAGGGCCTAATGAGTCACCCTCTGCCTTTTTAGAGCATCTAATGGAGGCCTATAAAAACTACACCCTTATAAACCCTGAAGCACCTGAAAATCGTAGAGCTATAAATATAGCATTTGTATCGCAGTCTGCTCCTGACATACAAAAGAAGCTGCAAAGGTTAGAGGGGTTTGAAGGAAAACTATTATCTGAATTAATAGAGGTGGCACAGAGAGTGTATAATAATAGAGAGGATGCTGATACTCTAAAAATCAGAAAAGTGGCCAAAGTTCTGCTGAGCACAATAGCAACAGACAGTGCTAGGGCAGCAAAAGAAAGCGCTAGGGCGGCTTCCTCCCGTGGATTCTCTGGGAACCAGAAAAAGCCAAGGCAGGGTATATCAGAATTACAAAAAGGCCAGTGCGCTTATTACAAAGAAAAGGGACACTGGAAAAAGTAATGCCCCCTACGCCAGGCAGACCCCAGCTGAGCCCTGCAGTTGCTAGACTGATGTGGCCAGGGCTCACCAAGCCCCCCGGAGCCCATGGTGAAACTAACAGTTGGGGGCAGCCTTGTTGACTTCCTGGTTGATACGGGAGCTACATAATCTGCCCTGAAATCGGACCTTGGTCCCTTTGCAGCTGAATATACTTTGTTTCAAGGAGCCACTGGGAAAATACACTCTTATCCCTGGACCACCTCCCGGCCTATTAATCTTGGAGCCAGGACCGTTATCCACTCTTTCCTTGTTATGCCCGACTGTCCCTATCCCTTGGTGGGGCGAGACTTGCTACAAAAATTGAAAGCTACCATCTCCTTCCGGGATGGTGAAATGAGACTAAAGTTCAGTGTTCGGCCCCAGACTCTCCTAGTAACCTGCCCCATGTCAGAAGACTATCTCCTAACAGGCCTCGGGACACCGCCAACAGCTAATCAGTTGCTGCAAGAGTTCCAGCACCTGGTTCTGGGAGTCTGAGCCAAAACAAAGCCCCCTGGGCTGGCTCAGCATCAGACCCCCATGGTGGTATAACTACTCAGCACATCTCTCCCCATCCGGGTAGAGCAGTATGCAATTAGTCACAAAGTTAGGACTGGAATTGAAAAACACATAAACTGTCTACTCGATGCAGGTATTCTTATTCCCAGCCAGGAAGCACGGATTATCCCAGGACCTCAGGGAAGTTAATAAAAGGGTTGAAACAATACACCCCACCGTCCCTAACCCTTACACCCTTCTAAGCCAGCTCCCTCCAGAGCATACCACCTACTCTGTCCTGGATCTAAAAGATGTATTCTTTTCCATACCATTGGCATGGGTTAGCCAACCCATCTTTGCTTTTGAGGACCCTCGGCCTGGGGGAAGTGGGCAACTAACCTGGACCAGACTTCCACAAGGATTCAAAAACTCCCCCTCCTTGTTTGGGGAGGCTGTGGGGTGGGACTTGTCTCTCTTCAGGGAACAGCATCCAGGTGTTATCCTACTTCAGTATGTAGATGACCTCCTTCTAGCCGCACCGGACTCGGACTCTTGCAAAGCGGCTACCCTCAGCCTACTCAAAGCATTGGTGGAAATGGGGTATCATGTATCTGCCAAAAAGGCTCAGCTCTGCTCCCACTCCATAACATATCTGGGAAACATCTTAGAAAAAGGGGAACCACGACTTTCATGTGACAGGATACAAGCTGTATTGGGATCCCAACACCAATCTCAAAACGACAGGTACATAAATTTCTTGGTATGGTGGGATATTGCAGGCTGTGGATTCCCGGATTTGTGGAAATTGCTAAACCCCTCTACACCTCCATGGCAGGCAAGGAAAATGACTTGTTGTGGACCAAAGAGCAGCAAAAAGCCTTTGAAGGTCTGAAGACAGCTCTGGTGAGTGCCCCCACCCTTGGGCTACCTTGATCTGTCCAAACTCTTTCATCTATTCGTTGATGAAAGTCGAGGCATTAGCAAAGCAGTCTTAACCCAGTCCATTGGGCCTTGGCGCTGACCAGTAGTGTACCTCTCAAAAAAGCTGGACTATGTAGCTGCTGGATGGCCCAACTGCCTAAGAGCCATCGCAGCCACTGCCCTTTTAGTCAAGGAAGCCTCTAAGTTAACCTTTGGCCTAAATCTGGTGGCAACGGCCCCACATTCGGTGGAATCCCTCCTCTGCAGTCCTCCAGACCGCTGGATAGCTAATGCCAGAATCATGCAATATCAAGTTTTATTGTTGAACCTACCCTCTGTGGTATTCTCAAAAACGGAGGCACTAAATCTGGCCACCCTGCTTCCTGACTCTAGTGTGCCCCCGGTGGCCCATGACTGTTTGCATTTGATGGAAACCCTGATGGGGCTACACCCAGACCTCACCTATGTGCCTTTGCGGGAGGTTTCCCATAATCTCTACGTAGATGGCAGCAGCTTTGTTAAAAATGGAGCCTGTTATGCGGGAGCAACAGTAGTAGAGCCACCAAAACTATCTGGGCTCAAACCTTAAGCCATGGAACCTCCGCCCAGTGGGCTGTACTCAAGCACTAAGATGGGCAAAGGCCGAACTGTCAATATTTATACAGACAGTTGCTATGCTTTTGCTACAGCCCATGTGCATGGGGCACTGTATCAAGACGAGGATTCCTAACATCTGGAGGAAAAGAAATTAAAAATGGGGCTGAAGTCTTAGCACTATTAGAAGCCATTTGGTTCCCTAACCAAGTAGCCATTGTTCACTGCAAGGAACACAAGAAGGGAAATTCCCCACAGGCTGAAGGCAACCGACTAGCAGATGAAGTTGCGTGAACAGCCGCCTTCCTACCAGTCGTCCCTGTCCAAATGCTCTCGACAGTCCCCAGCCGGGATCCCCTGATAATGCGCTACTCTCCAGAAGACATCAAGCAGAGGGAAAGTCTAGGAGCTAAAATTTCCCCTGAAGGTTGTTTAGTCCTGCCTGATGGCAGAACATACCTACCTGAAGCAGTGGAGAAACAATTAGTCAAAAGGCTGAATGGCACCACACGTATGGGTAGCACCAAATTAATAGAACTAATAAAAAGAGACTTTTATTTCTCAGGCTTGTCTAAAATCAGTAAAAGTATCACATCAAGATGCGAAGTCTGTGCAAAAGTAAATCAAAGAGGAGGTGTCCAAATTCCAGTGGGAACTAGGCTCTGCAGGATGGAACCAGGAGAGCACTGGGAAATAGACTTTACCAAGATAAAGTGGGGAAAATATGGATATAGGTATCTCCTGGTGCTGGTTGATACATTTTCGGGATGGGTGGAAGCCTACCTGACTAAAAACGAAACAGCCATGGTAGTAGTTAAGAAGTTGATAGCGGGGAAGCGGCTGTGGCTCAATCAGTAGGGCCGTTTACCATATGGGAGGCCCCGGGTTCGGTTCCCGGGGCCTCCTGGTGAAGGCAAGCCCGCCCGCACGGCATGGTTAGCTGACCCAGCGAGCACGAGCAGCAAGGGGGGGGGGGAAAAAGAAAAAAAAAATAAAAAAATTAAAAAAAAAAAAAAGAAGTTGATAGCAGAAATCATTCCGAGATTTGGGCTTCCTCTTAGAATAGGGTCAAATAATGGCCTAGCCTTCATAGCACAGGTGACTCAACAATTGACTAAAGCCCTGGGTATAAATTGGAAACTGCACTGTACATTTCAGCCCCAAAAGTTCGGGACAGGTTGAAAGGATGAAATGCATCTTGAAAGAAACCCTAACCAAGTTGGCTCTGGAGTCTGGTGAAAACTGGGTGAGTCTCCTTCTTTTTGCCCTCCTTAAAGCCAGATGTACTCCCTACATGCAGGGCATTACACCCTATGAAATATTATTTGGCAGACCCCTGCCACTGTTGCCCAAGTTGGGGTTAGAAAAAATATCTGAATATGACAACCAATATCTTTTCTCTACTAAAGGTGCTGGACCAGATTAAAAAATGGTCAATTGGATGATCCAAGAAGCCCATCTCCCTTTTTCAAGTACTAACCCTCCTTTATTTCAGGTGCAGCCCAGAGATCTGGTCTGGGTTCGAAAGCTCCAGGCTGGAACACTGGAGCCATGGTGAACCGGCCCATATGTGGTGATCTTCACAACACCCATGGCAGTAAAAGTCGCAGGGAAAAGGCACTGGATACATGCGTCCCAGCTAAAAGTCATCAGGTCCGGAACAGAGGACTCAAAAGCAGGAAAGTGGACAGTCATCAGGACAGAAAACCCGTTGAAAATCAAGATTCACCAGATAAGTTAAGACTAAGGGTGGGGGAAAAGGGGGGAATATAACAATGCCCTGGCAAATAACTTTGCTGTCCCTCCTGGTTACTAGCGTTTGCACTAGTAGTGGCTTTCAGTTAACCTCCTATTACTGGAGCATAACCAGAACCGAAGATGGGAAGGTTCTAAATGCTACTCAAACTACCAAGAAAAATCCTACCGTCTCTTTCGATTTACGTTCCCTCCTTGGAGAAGAATATCCCATAAAGCCAAACAGTTCACATCCCTTTACAAACTCTTTTACAAGTTGGGGATGTGAAAACCAGAATTTAGAAAAAGGACTAGCTCATATTCTGTTCTATGTCTGCCCTGTAGACAGACCCCCAGAATGTCATACTCAGGGACAGTACCACTGTGCCCAATGAGGTTGCAAAACCTTAGCCCCACGGACTTCCAAAGATGCTACCATCAACCTCAATAGGGAAGCAAGGCCCCAGAACCCTACTATAGGGTCTGGCAACCTCATCCACATCTATATCACTAATGGGTCTGATGATGCCTGGGAGGGAGGTAAAACATGGGGCCTCAGACTATATGTAACTGGTTGAGACCCCGGAACTGAGTTCACTATCCAGCGAGGTATTCTTAAACCTCCTTCACCTAATCCGGTCGGCCCCAAGTGGGACATTTTCCTTAATTCAGAACCGGAAACTCCACCCGAAAATAAACCAGAAAACCTAAAGTTCCCCAACCAAAACCCCCCCAGAGCCCCCTTGTTGTCCATGTTGTTCTCTGTCTTCACCTTCCTAAACAATAGCCAACCAAGTGTCACCAAAACTTGTTGGCTCTGCCTAAACCCCCAACTTCCTTATTACATTGGAATAGGGGCAAATGGGAGCATTATTTCCAATGCATCACTGTATGTTCAAAAATATCAGTAAATGAAAGCCAAAAGCTGTGTAAGTGGAGTCATAAGCCAATTCTAATTCTGGGGGACCTACAAGGAAACGGCACCTGTTTGGCCCCTTCTCAGCCAGAATCAATACAACTTTCCTAAGCCCCCACTGTTCATCAGTTATTTTCTCTAACGAAACTGATGAATCTTATTACTGAAAAGCTCCTAGTGGCACCTGGTTCACCTGTACCCAAGGAATCACTCCTTGTCTCTCGCCTCAAACCCCGTCACAATCTAAACCTAAAGAAAACTCAGTTGTCTGCATCCTAGTACACATCATCCCACAGTTATACTGGTATTCAGGTGAAGGGGGCCGCGAACATTTTAGAACCATAAGCCGATTTAAGAGAGTTCCCACTCTTATTCCGATTATGGTTGGTCTTGGGATTGGGGGTTCAGCAGCCTTAGGAACAGCAGCCCTGGTCACCGGTAAGGAAAACTTTAAAACCTTATCTCCTCAGATTAACACAGATCTAAAAAAACTGGAAAAGTCAGTTAGTCACCTCAAAACATCCTTATCCTCTCTGGCCGAAATGGTTTTACAGAATAGGTCTGGGCTAGATCTACTATTCTTAAAACCAGGAGGACTATGTGTAGCCCTAGGCAAAACCTGCTGTTTCTATGCTGACCACTCAGGAGTAATTAAAGAAAGTCTCTCATTAGTTAGAAACAGGCTAAGGGAACAAGAAGAACTTAGAACTCAAAGTGCTAATTGGTATGAAAGCCTATTCTCATGGTCCCCATGGCTAACCACCTTAATCACTGCTGTTGCAGGACCACTTGTCCTAGTCCTACTAGGATTTCTAGTAAGCCCTATTTTCATTAACTGCCTCACTTCCTACTTCCGAAAAAGAATGCAGGCAGTGAAGGTAATGATATTACGCACTCATTACAATCCCTTGGCCACTGATGCAGAGTCAATGGTTTGACTAATGTTATTACAGGAGTGGGGAATGAGAAGGAAGTAAAATAGTACCAGGAAATTCCCAGTAGAAATATCCTCTAACAATTGTGGGTGGAAACCAGGTGTCCATCCAGGTCTGAAAATAATCAATACATGCCCCGAAGATCAACCACTCCCCCTCCCTGCTGGAACGCTAACGGCAAACATCAGCTTCTGGAATATTGCTTGCTTGCTTTGCTATAGAAATATGTATGATTAAAACAATCCTGTTTTCAGTAGCTATAGAAATATATGATGTTTAAACCAATCCTGTTTTTCGTACGCGCGAAAAAGAATTGGCCACGCAGGAAGGAGTTCTATAAAAACTGCAGTCACTGTACGTTAGGTGCCACTCTCACTAGGGAGTGCGCCCTGGCCAGTAATAAAGGTTTCATTGAAAATTTCTCCTGGGAGCCATTATTTGCATGAAACGTTCCGCTTCACCATATGCCATAAGAATCAGCAGAAAGCACCCAGCAATAGCAAAAACACAATAGGAGAAAAGCTGTGTCATGCATACAGGATAGGAAATAACATTTTGCTCCAATACAAAATTTCCCAACAGTTTGGCAGTAAAAACTGAGGAATAAAAGAAATCTAGGAATGACAAATTACCGAGGATAAAGTACATGTGAGAGTGGAGTTTGGAACTGAAAGATTATGAGGACCCAACCGAGGTTTGCCAATACAGTGACCACATAGATCCTAAGAATAGAAGGAAGAGGGGCAGCTGAAGTCCTGGTTCATCTGTTAATCCCTACAGGACAAACTCAGTCACTCTGGAATAATTTTGTCTGGCCATTTCCTTCAGGAAACAGGAAATGAAACTAGGAAAAAGAAAAATCACAGAAAGTAAGAAAGTTATTTGCCCATGATTGGCAACTAAAAGAGCTTAATATTTGTTAATTATCAGCTTGGGAATTATATATTTCATTCAGTACAGTGTTACTTTTAGTCAAAGACCCTCATTAGGTATCCAGAAACAAATAGTAAATACAATATGAGCCTTTTTATAATTGGAAAATATCTGAATAGGGCAAAGCTCCCAATAAATTTTGTACCCTCAAAGAGTTCATCAGTGTCTGGAACAAACAGGAACTCAGCAATTAGGGATTGAACTTGGACGGCGTTTTACAGTGCTGGAACTCTATGTGTTGGTAACATAGGTTTTATTAAGATATCAGAAAGTAATTTTAGGATTACTGCTGGAAATATTTTGTGCACTGGATTCTTATAGCTGAAGGAACACAGACTACTGCTCTAGAAGAAACTGGTAAGGGAAAGCATATTTTAGGATCAGGAGTCCCAGTCTCAAAAGGAAGTGCTGCTTGGTGCTTGAGCACCAGCCTCCCAAGTATGAGGTCCCAGGTTCAATCCCTGGTACCTTTAAAAAAAAAAAAAAAAAATGAAGTGCAGGGTTCATGATGCTCCAAGTGAAGCATTTAATTAATTAATTGAGGTAATTAACAATTTAATTAATTCAATTTAAGTCAGGAGCTCTTAATTGAAGAGTGAGTATTCATATATTTTTTCTTCTTTTTAGTAAGAGCTTTGTATATAATGTTGGTTGCACCTTAGGAAAACAATGCAATGTAAAACGGAGAAGAAACTTTATTCTAATGCCACCCACTGCACACCTCACACTCAGCAAAAATCCGTTTTCCTCCAATTTCAGTTGTGTCAGGTTAAATAGTAGCCACACATATTTTGGACAAAAGTTTTACTAGAATTTCAATGTGTAATTCTCCTAAATAATTCTACTTCAACTGAATGCTTTAGGAAAATATGCTCAGAATTTGCATACTTACTTGGATGTTGTCAACAGTAGCAGTGTTGTGGCTCCTATTTAGTTTATGTTTTCTTGCTTGTAATACTAGGTAAATTCTCATAGCATCACGGTAAACATTATCTGCCTGGTACTCTGCTGATCTACTTTACAGTGTGACATAATTTAGCACCAAAAATTTTTAAAAAATCAATTGGCTACTACTGGAAATAAAGAAAAAGTAAAGCTCCTTCTTACCATCTCTAAAGCTTGGTTCCTGCCCCAGTTGAGAAGGGTATTTTGCATTTGAGAGGGGCTTTTCTCCTTTCCTCTTTTATGGGGTTAGACCGATTATTTCTAAGTTCTGTTACAGCTCTAGTTTGAATGACTCTGTTGTTCTACCCTAAGTGAGGAATAATAATATCCTCTTCCACCTCCCAGATTCTGCACAGCCTTTTCTTCTCAAGGGAACACTTTGATTAGTTGTTTGCAGGATCTTCCAAGGAGATGGCTGAGTACAACATTCTCTTAGGACCACAAGATTCAAGGGAGATTTTCAGAGGTAAAATTCTCCCAAGAGGAAAAAAAAGCTATGACTAAGTTGTACTTGCAGTTAGAATAATGGGACTCCCAGAATATTGGAATTTCTGATGTTCAGTTTTAAATTTTCTATGTTACTTCTTGTAATGAGAAAACTTTTTGCAGAAAAGTGGAATGAGTCTCATCTGGAATGACTGAAAATTTATCACAAACAGATGTGGGACAGTTTGGTGAGGGTGCTTTCACTCATCTCTGATTTTGCTCCAATTATAGAGTATAGTAAATATTTCTTTAGAGTTTTACCTCTTTTTTTTCTGTAACCAAAGTAAATTAAGATCTCTTTTCTCCTGGAAAGTTGATTAAACTTCCTAGTAGTATAAATTTTAATCCAATTAAGAAGATCCGTCTCCTTCCTAAATATATTCAAGACTGGTTTGATGCAGTTTTATGGGTGGATTCTCACCACAATTTCTAAGAAACTGCAGGTGCCTCTCCAAAAATAGTCACATGTTTTGTCTATAGTTATAGGCTGTCAGAGTCAGTCCAATCTCTGCACACAGAGGCCTTGGCACACCTAGAAAGAATGGTTTCAACCTCACCTCTAGAGATTTTATTTTCTTGTAGAACGTGGTATTCTTTCCCTTGAGAAGATTTGACACTCATAAAAGACAGGCTCTGAGATAGCACTAATTTAATTTTCATATGAGTCTCCACAGAAGCTTTCCCTATTCTCAGAATGCTCAAAGCAACAAAGATTTCCAGACTAATCAGGCAAAACTAATTGCTTTTACCCATTTCCTATTATCAACATCATTAATGTTTCAAATAAGAATTATCTTGTAGAAAGCATTTAACTTGCTTTCTACTTTTTTTCCCCTTTATTTTTAAAGGAGCTTTAGATTACATAAATGTTACATCAAAAATATAGGAGATACCCATATAACTCCACTACCACCACTTTCCCCCATGAATAACATCTCCCATCAGTGTAGTACACTTGTTACAGCTGATGGAGACATATTGAAGCACTGCTACTAAGCATGGTCTATAGTTTACATTATGGTTTACACTTTGCACTGTACAATTTTATAGGCTTTGACAAAATGTGTAATGGCTTGTATCTGTCATTGCAATATCATGCAGAACCAATTCTAGTGTCCCCAAAATGTCCCATGTAACACCTATTATTCCTTCTCCCTCCCTTCAGAACCTCTGGCGACCACTGTCTCTATATCAATGTTACAAGTTCTTTCATTACTAGAATAATAATAAGTCTACTTTAATCCATAGTTGCATCCCCGCCCCCCTTATGTTTATTTGTTCCTCAGTCTGGAGGATTTTGTGATGGTGATGCCCACTCTGCTCCCAGTTGAGAGGGGGCTTAGATTCCACGGGGCAGATGGATGGAACTGTCTTTTTGCAGTTGTAGATACTCTCTTTTTTGGGATAGGCGTTGTCCTTCATCATCCTTTTGTTAATTGTCCTGTGTGAGTCCGATGAACTGGTGGGTAGGTGTTGGCTGCAACTTTGCTGAGATTCAGGGCTCAACTGGCATACAAACAGCCAGAAGATTTAAGTCTCTGGGACATATATTTAATGAGTATAGTGCTAAGTATAGGTCCAAATAAATAGGGCTGAGCTATGTGTAGGAAAATTATAAGTGATTCTGATTCTGATACATTGGGGAGGTGGGTTATCATATATTTCAAGGTAAGGCCTGTTGATGGGGTGCCATATTCCTGGGATTGTCTGTCCTGCCTATAGTGTCTAGATGTCTCTAGAGTCCTCAGGAGCACCCCTTCTTGAGGCACTGTTTACTGTGGCAGTCAGTGAGATCCTTCTGAGACATGCATACGTGTAACCTCTGGAGTGACTTTACAACTTACTTTGAAACCTCTTAGCCATCAAATCTCATTTGTATTTGATATGTCCCCCTTTTGGTCTTTGGTTTAGGCTTTTTTCCAAATCCATCGCTAGTTGGTGCTTGGTAATAATTCCTTGGTGCCAGGAAGGCTCATCCCCAGGATTCATCTGCATATATTAGTATAGCCCTTTAGAATCACTTTCATATACTTAATCACCATTATTTCTTTGAAGTTTAGATATTTTATTTTTGATCAAATGAACTGGATACCTTTCCCCAAAATTGATTAGAAAAGTAAGGGGACATTTATATAATAAACCAGAATTATTGTAAAGCCTATATAATTTTAATTAATTATTTTAGTTTTACTTTTCTGTATCTGATATTTCTCATAAACATGATGTTATAGCTATCAACTTTTTGTGTGTGTGCTACCCCAGCCTCCATCTTATTTTGACTAAGCTACTTGCCTCAACACTGACCTTTGGACTAGTTAATAAGCAGCTTTCCTGCCCTGGAGCATGAACTTCCCCAGAGCCCAAAACCATATCTGTAACTACCACTCACACCACCCTCCCACCTCACCCAAAACCAACAGCTTTGCCCAAATGATAAGCTAATCATTCCCACAGCTTTCTTTTTCTTTTTTTCTTTTTTTTTTTTTTACCGGGAGGTACGAGGGATCGAACCCCAGTCTCTCCATATGGTACACGGACGCCGAACCTCTTGAGCCACATCTGTTTCCCCTCTCACAGCTTTCTTACCCACCAGTCCCTTTCCCTTT
The DNA here is from genome assembly GCA_026826555.1 of Tolypeutes matacus. Taxonomy (NCBI): domain Eukaryota; kingdom Metazoa; phylum Chordata; class Mammalia; order Cingulata; family Chlamyphoridae; genus Tolypeutes; species Tolypeutes matacus. The sequence continues at coordinate 933,535 of JAKSZT010032888.1, forward strand.
TCCCAGGCCTTTGCTTTAAACTAACCAATCCATGACTCCCTTAGAAACTTACTAACCACCATCACTGGACCACAATAAAAGCACAAGCCCAGGTAACCCTCTCGCTCTTCCTGTGTGCTGCCCACCTCCTGGTTTAGCCACCTGAGCCAATCATACTTCCCTGGACCCCTTGTGGCACTGTCCCCTTTCTCTGGGACCTGTGAGAAATGTATTATCTTCCTCATGCCTTGTGTCCTCGGTATCCCATTGTTTGGCACCTGACCTCCACCCAGAACCAAATTTAAAATCCAATTTAACTAATTTGAAGCTATACTTATTTTTTCCACATTTTATTGCCAAAATACCTGTAAGAAAGGATGACTACAGAAGTAATAACATGTATCTCAAGTTATAATAAGGGCTGAGGATGGTTTACAAGATAAAAATTGCATTCATTACTACCTAAAATAACAAAATACTTTTCAAAAGAGCATATATTTCTTTTTGTTATTTTTGTTGTTACTTAAAGAAAAATACTGCACATTAAGTTAGATGAAACTTTTAAACCACTGCTTTATTTATCATTGAGGTTTATCATGAAAAAAAGTAGGTGTATATTAATGATAATGATAATAAATTATGTCCCTAGAAACATTTTTGAATTCGTTTAACCATGTCTCAGTAAGGTGATGACTATCATTAGGGTAGAGGCTATGCTTACTTTTTTATCTCCAATGCTTTGCCTCCTTTGTATATTTAGAGTGTCAGACATGGTGGGTGGACAAAAAATAGTTGTTGAACTGGATTATCTAGGTTTAATAATAATAATAAGTGGTTGTTATTATAAATAATAAAACACAATAATAAAAATAACTACAATAATAAATAAGGAACAGGTAATTTGGGATTTTAAAGTTTTTGCTGTCAAATACGTCACCAAAAAATACCATTTAAAATTTTTTTTATTGTTTTAAGTTTTTATTTGTAAAAACTTTGCAAAAGTAGTCCATGGAATTCCTCTGTCCTATTCTCCCAGCTTATGTTACCACAGTAACATTATCAAAACCAGAAAATTAATGTTGGTTAATGTCCATATTTTATTCAAATATCAACAATTGTTCCAATTAAGTCTTTTATTTATTTATTTATTTATTTTTATCCATGAGACAATGCAGGAGTTACATATTGAATGTCTCATAAATTCATTACTTTTAATGGCTGACTATTATTCCTTGGTATGGATATACTGTAGTTTGTTTATCCATTCATCAGATGATGGACATTTGGGTTGTTTCTGCTTATTGGCTATTATGAATAATGCTGCTGTGTACATTTGTGTATGAGTTTTTGTGTGAAGATGTTTTCCTTTCTTTTGTGTATACACCTAGGAATGAAGTTGCTGGGTCATATGGTAACTCTATATAACTTTTTTCGGAAACTGTTTTCCAAAGGGGCTACCAAACTGTTTTCCAAAGGGACTGCACTATTTTTTATCCCCATCAGCCATGTCTAATTGCTGCTTGTCTAATTATATGGGTAAGGCTTCTAGCACAATAAACAGGAATTGAGGAAGTGAGCAGCATTACTTTCTTCCTGATCTTAAATGAAATGCCTCATCAAGTAAGAGTTTGGCTTTAGAATGAATGTGTATCTATCTTATTATATTAAGAAAGTATCCATCATTTCCATCAATTTATGTTTTCTTGAGTGTTTTTAATCAAGAATATAATTGAGTTTTTTTTGTTGTTGTTGTTAAAGATTTTATTTATTTATTCATTTATCCCCCCTTGCTGCCTGTGCTCGCCGGGTCAGCCAACCACGCTGCGCGGGCGGGCCCGCCCTCTCCAGGAGGCCCCGGGAACCGAACCCGCGGGCCCCCCATATGGTAAACGCGAGCCCTACTGATTGAGCCACAGCCGCTTCCCTATAATTGAGTTTTATTAAAAGCCTTTTAAACATCTATGAAGATAATTATGACCTACTCATCTGTATTAATATAACATGATATTAATGGATTTCCTAATTTGAATCAATCTTGCATTACTGGAATAAATCCCACTTAAACATGCTGTATTATATTCTTATTATTGTATTTGTTGTTGCTAACACAGTATTTAGTAGGTTTGCATTGCTATTCATACGTGAGAGTGATCTCTAATTTTGTATTTTGTCCAGTTATGAAGTATACGTTTTAACGTTATGCTTGCTTTAAGAAAAAAATTAGAAAATTTTGCTTCATTAGCAATGCTGTGAAGGACTTTTTAAAGCATTCAATCTATTTAGAATCTGAAAGTTTGATAGAAATCCCCTATGAAACTATAGTATCTGGGCATGGTGATATTTTGTGGCATAATTCCTTAATATCTTTTACTCTTTCTTATATGGAATTTTCTCTTTTTCAGATTTTTCTCTCTAAGGATTATTTGTACCTCCTGAAGAAATTATTGAGTTTTATTTCCCCCAAGATATTTTTCACCTGAGATTACAAATTTATTTCCATAGAGTTCTGCAATAAGTTCATTGTTTTTGTTAATTATTTAATGTCTACCTTTTATTTATTAGTGTATATTTATGCTGCCTACATTTTTTATTCATCAGGTTAGTTGATTATTATTTGTTAATTAATTTTTTGTAACTTTTTAATGTTTCTACAATTTTCCAATTCTCTGAATCATTCACATCTGCTTTTATCTTCATTATTTCTTTGTGCTTTTTCTGATTTATTTTTTGTCCTTTTTCAATTTCTTTTTTGATCTGGGCCTTGAATTCATATATTTCAATCATTCATTTTTGCTGTTAAGTATTTCTTGTTATGATTTTCCATTGCAAACTGTATTAATGTACTCCATAAATTTTGATACATGTTATAAAATTAGAATTTTATGTACTTATTATATATATAAATAATTTATTTTTATTATGATTTTTGCTCTTCCATATTCTTAAAATCTGCTACTTTAAGAAGGTTTCTCCATATTTCTCCTTGTATCATCCATCGTTTTTGCTTACTAGAAGTGTTTTCTAGTTGTTATATGGTTCATGATACTCAAAAGTGGTACTTATTTATTGTTAATTGCAGCTTTTTGTGTTCAAATATATTCTTTCTTCTTAAATTTAGTCCTTCTTGGTTTGTATTTTTGTTATTGCACTTTACAACAAGATTTTGACCACTGTTTACTTTTGGCCTTAATTTTATTCTTTCCTGTACAAACACTTTGCTTTAAGTGTGCCTCATATATAGCATATATTTGAATTGACTCTTCTTTTTAAGCCACTTTGAAATGTACCCATCTAGTGGTCATTTCATTGGTCCACAATAATATAATTGAGATGGCCATCCTTGGCAGATGGACAACTCCCATATGGGTCTTTGGTCTGAAGAGTAAGTTCTATCATAGTAGGGAAGGCCAAATTAAAGCCTCCTAAACTGCCTATGTAACACCATGTTACAATATTGTATCTCAGTAATGAGGCTAGTGGCATTATGTCACCATAAAAGATATAAACAATGGAGAAATTTTGGTTACAACATATTTCTTTTCATTTGCCATTCTTCTCCAGAAATTGGATGCATTCTACAGAATGACAGTAGACTATTGCAAGCTCAACAAGGTACTAGCCACAGCCCTAACCAGAGACTCCATACCAACCTGGAGTAGTTGCTTGAATAGATGATTAAAGTCCAGATATATGTCATGTAGTCCTTGATTTTCTGAATACATTGAATTCTATTTTGACCAGAAAAGAAGAGCAAAATGAGTTTTCATTCAACTGGAATGGATAACAGTAGTCATTTATAGTTTTATCTCAGTCTTTTTAACTCCCTGTTTCTGTCATTAAGTGGCTGAAGAGATCCAAAAAACCATGGTATACAACAAAATACTATATTGATCTATTACATTGATGTATTCATGCTGATTATGTAGGGCAAGAAAGATATGTCTAGTGTGTTGGACACAATGGTAAGACCCATTTATTCTGGAGAATGGAAGGCAAACACTAAAAAGATAAAGGGATCAGCATCTTAAGTTAAAATTTTTAAGTATTCTATGGTCAGAAGCAAGCTGTGACATCTCTTTCAAAGTAAAAGACAAAGGGTTCAACATTGTGAATAGAAAATAAGAACTAATAGTGGTGCCGGTGTCAGTTTCCTTGATTTTCTGTATATTTAGACTGAGAAATCCTTGTGTCAGAGCCTATATCTCATTCATGTTTGCCTTCACAATGCTCCATATCCTAAATGCTCTAAAAATGGTCATTGGAATAAATGAATCAGCAAAACTCCAAAATAAACAGAGAGACTATTTGTAGTGCCTTAGCCATCATGTACAATCTACTCTGAGCAGAATGGAAATGTTCAATTCTAGCAGCTTTGAACTCTGCCCCTGGGGCAGATAGTCTTACTATGCATCGGAAGTCTCCCGAGAGATGCAGCCAGAGGACTCTGGTTAAAGATAGCAGGTGTCTTATCACTCTTCTTTCCTGAAACTCACTAAATTGAATTCAAAATTGCATTAACTCATGAGGACAAAGAAAACATTAGATTCACAGACAATATAATTTTGGGAACTGGAAAGTACATCATTGAGCAGTATCAAAATCATACTCATGAATGGTGACATTTAGAAAGCACTGGGGTAACCCAAGAAAACACCTGATGATTTACACCATGGAATCTATCTTTGGTGGCACAAGGAATCTTTGGTGGTACAAGGAAACTTGGGAAGTAATAGTGAAGGTGGGGACCAAAGAAGAGGTATGCTTCAGTTCCTCTAACTGAATGCTGAAAACTAGGCTTGTTTCTTCCAGATAGATTGGAAGACTCTATATCAAACCAGCTCATGATGAAAGATCTAATGGCATTGCCATTAAGGTTCCGTGATGTAATGGCATAATGCACAGTGAGGCTCACATTTGTCAAGCACTAAAAACTCACATGGAGGTAATCGTGAAGTAGAATGCACTCCAGAATGTTAAAGCATGGGTAAGTAAGCTGAGACATTTAAGGAGAACATCTTACATAAAATAAATGTGCCAAACAAACAAAAACAATGCTTTCAAAATTTTTAGTTAAAATGTCTTATAAGTTAGGAGCCTATTCCCTTGCAAATGTCTAATAAATAGAAGGTACAAAATGAAAGTTTTATTTTATTTTTAAACAGTGGCACAATTTACAGAGTGGGACTAACTACAATATTAGGGCTGTGTAGACAGCCTACACAGCTGTTTAAGCTTTTTTATCCCAAATAATAGTTTATAACTCCTTAAGAAATTATTGATTCTTATTTAACTAAGAACTTTTTCATCTCTGCTTTCAAATTTATTTGCACAGATTCTGCAAGACGACTATGTTTTCATACAGTTTAATGTTTATGTCCCTCTTTATTATTCTATATTTGAACTGATATATATTTTCTTCATCAAGTTAGCAGATGGTTTAATATTTTGCTTATTAAATTTTAAAATTACTAAGAGGATCTGTGGTTTTTCCTTTTGCATCATTTCTTGTATCTTTATTCTTTATTTATACTTTGTTTTGATTTATATTTTGTTCTTCTTCACTTTTTTTGACCCAGTTATTTAATTCATATATATAAATTTTTCATTTTTGTTAAGTATCTATTGATTTGATTTTTCCTTTGAAAACCTTTAATGGTACCCAATAAGTTTTGATGTATAGTAGTTTATTTGAATTCTTGTAATTTTTAGATTTGAAACTTCAGGTGCATTTTCCCTGTTACCCAACTAGTTTAATAGAAAGTTTTCAAAATTTCAAATGTAAAGGTTTCATTCTATTTTGATCAGATAGAGGTATCAAAAGGAGTTTTCATTCAAGTGGAATGAATAACAGTAGTAATTTACAGTTTTACCTAAGACAATTATAACCCCCCTTTCTCTTTCATGATACAGGCAGAAGAAATCAAAATCATCCTTGTATCTCACAGAAAACAACATTGATCTATTACATAGATGTTAATCTTGCTGATTACATAAGACAAGCAAATAATAGCTAATATGTTGGAAACAATGGCAAGATACATGCACTCCAGAGAATGGAATATAAATGTTACAAAGATGGAGAAACATGCTTTTTTAATTAACTTTCTAAAGTGTCCTGTATTCTGTGGGATGCTGCATCATCTAATTGAACGTTAATGACAGATTGCTGCATTGTACATCCTCTAACAGAAAGAAGGCCACAGTATTTAACAGACATCTAGAGCTATGGAGGCAACCTATTACATTCTCAGGAATAAATCTCTTGGCCATACACTAGATTACATGGAAATCTGCTTGCTTTGAGCGGGCTAGAAGTAGGAAAGGGCTCAATAACAGGCATCTCTTTAGTCCTATACTTGGGCCATATGATCCAGCAGACTTTATGCTGTAGGAGTTGACAGAGATGGGAAATGTTCTAGTGTGGAGTTCATGGAAAATCTCAGTGAGAGAATCTCCCCATTAGTTTCCTAGGGTTCTGAAACAAGGCCATCCCATGCACATTGGAGAGTTATATGTCTTTTAAAAAATAACTTCTTCAATGTTTTAGGATCTTGGTAAATTTAGAATGTTTACCCATGAGCCACCAACTGAGCACACTTCTAGAACTGCCCATTAAGATCTGGGTTCTTCTGAGCTCCAGTTTCTAAGTCATATGGGGCCAGCAGATGGAAATAATACATTCAAGTTCAATCCTAACAGAAACCAGAGGTCATCAGTGAGCTGCATGAGTGGTTGTCCCAGACCTCCACGACATCCAACTCTTTTGAACCTGCTTTGCTTCCCCCAGAAGTATCTATGGCCATATCTGTGTTCCTTTACAACCAGCTGAAAGAGATGGAACCATCCTGAGCTAGGCTTATGGATGGGTCTACAAAGTAGGTTGTTGTGGATTGGCATTACGTACCCCAGAAAAACATGTTCTTAAACGTAATCCATTCCTGTGGGTATGACCTCTTGCAAACAGGGTCTTTTTTAAAAAAAACAATTTTATTGATACATATTAATAAAGTGTAAAATTCATCCAAAGTGTACAATTAATTTCATTTGCTATAATACCATAGCTGTGTGTTCATCACCTCAATCATTATTAAAATATTTTCATTATTTCAATAATAATAATAATAAACAAAAACAAACTAACTAGAAAATTTCTCACCTATCAATCTCTCTATGCTTCCCCCACTGTGCATAACTGCTGTTTCTGGCTATTTTATCCAAACTGTATAATCAATGGCTTTTAGTATAATCATGATGTTGCACATTCATCATCTCAAATATTTTAGAACAATGTCATTACTCCAAAAAGAAAGACTCCATATCCCTTAGCATTCCATCCTCAGAACTATATAACCACTAATCCTTCATCTTTATAAATTGATTTATATTTACATTTTAGATAAGTGGAATCATGCCATTGTAGTACTCTGTGTCTGGTCTCTATATAGTATAATGTGTTTTTTGTCTGATATTAGTATTTTGTACTATTAACTTATATTTGTTCAGCTTCAATATACATGAACATTATTATACATTATTATACATTAAGTCTTCTTTGGTTTCTTTTAGCAATGTTTTGTAGTTCTCTGAATACAGGTCCTTAATGTTTTTGGCTAAGTTTATTCCTAAATATTTTGTTCTGATTTCTTCCTTAGATTGCACATTAGTAGTGTATAGAAATGCTATTTAATTTTGCATATTAACCTCGTATCCTGCCACTTTGCTGAATTCATTTTTTAATATTAATAACTTTGTCGTGAATTTTTCTGGATTTTCGAGATATAGGATAATGTCATCAGTGAATAGTGAAAGTTTTACTTCTTCCTTTCCTATTTGGGTGCCCTTTATTTCTTTGTCTAGGCTAATTGGTCTACCTGAAATTCCTGCACAATATTGAATAATAATGGTGACAGTGGGCATCCTTGTCTTGTTCATGATCTCAGAGGGAAAGCTTTCAGTCTTTCAATATTGAATACAATGCTACCTGTAAGTTTTTCATTTATGCACTTTACCATATTGAGAAAGCTTTCTTCTATTCCTATAATATATAAGATTATTTAAATTATTTATTTCTCCCTGTCCCCTCATTGTTTGCACTTGCTATGTCTGTTAGTTTTCCTTGTTTCTTTAGGAGGCACTGGGAACCAAACATGGGACCTCCGATGTGGGAGGGAGGCGCCTAATCACTTGAGCCACCTCCATTCCCTGCTTTGTTGTGTCTCTCATTGTGCTTTTCTACTTGTGTGTCTTGTTGTGTCACCATGTTGCATCAGCTTGCCTCACCTGCCCATCTGGTCATCTCACTCTCTTGCTCATCTTCTTTAGGAGGTACTGGGAACTTCCACTCCCTCCTTTGTTGTGTCTTTCATTATGTTTTTTCTTCTTGTGTCTCTTGTTTCATTATCTTGTTGAATTATCTTGTTGTGTTAGCTTGCTGTGCTTGCCCATTGTGCCAGCTCACTGTCTTCTTTCAGAGGCACCAAGAATCAAACCAGGGACCTCCCATGTAGTACGCAGGAGCTCAATCACTTGAGCCACATTCGCTTCCTTATTCCTATCTTTTGGAGTGTTTTTTAATCAAGAAAGAGTGATGTATTTTGTCAGATGCTGTTTATGTATCAATTGAGAGGATCATGTGATTTGTCTTTTTCAATTTATCAATGTGGTTTATTACAATAATTGATTTTATTTTGTTGAACCACTCTTGCATACTTGGGATAAAATACACTTGATCATGGTGTATAATCCCCTTAATGTGCTTCTGAATCCTGTTTGAAATATTTTGTTGAGGATTTTTGAATCTGTATTCATTAGAGAAATTGGTCTGTAATTCTCATTTTTCATGGTATCTTTATCTGCTTTTGGTATTAGGGTGATGTTGGCCTCATAGAATGAGTTTGGTAGCATTCTTTCCTGTTCAGTTTTTTGGAAGAGCTTGAGCAAAATCCTTATTAGTTCATCTTTGGTAGAATTCACCTGTGAAACCATCTGGTGCTGGGATTTTCATCTTTGGGAGGTTTTTGTCAGTCTAGCTAAAGGATTGTCAATTTTGTTGCTCTTCTCAAAGAACAAACTTTTGTGTTTGTAAATTCACTTATTGGATTTTGTTCTCAATTTCATTTATTTCTGCTCTGATCTTTGCTATTTCTTTCCTTTGGCTTGGTTTGGGATTAGTTTGCTGTTTTTCTAGTTCCTCCAGGAGTGCAGTTAGATCGGCAATTTTATCTTTTTCTTCTTTTTAAATGTAAGCATTGAGGGCTATAAATTTCCCCCACAGCACTGCCTTTGCAGTGGCCAATAGATTTTTATAACTTAAGCTGAGCAATTTTAAAGACTTAAGATAAGTTGAACCAAATATCAAAGCTCTGGAAAAAATCCAATAGGCAAGGGAGAGAAATTGGCCATTAGAGTAAATTCACCAACATGTCAGATGCCCAAACATGCCAAAAAAGTTACAAGCCATACTAGGATACAGGAAGAGATAGCCCAACCAAAGGAACTAACCAAATATCCTAAAGATATACAAGTTCCCCTCTGCATTTACAAGGAACATACCATCTGCTCCAGTACTTGAAGGGGATGGACCTTGAACCCTGTCCTTTTTTCAGGGAGAGTGCTACTACCTTTATGCTCTGAGATGGTGAGGACTCTGCATTCATGGACAGCCTGGCCACAACCTCAATGCTGGGAGTCGTTAGTCATGTTCCATTGCATTCACAGAGAACCTGGCAGCCACTCCAATGCTCAGATAAGGTGGGGCCTGTGTCCTGGCATTCACAGAGATCCTATTGCTATCCTGATGCATGGAGAGGATAGGACCTTCACCCTAGTACTCAGGGTACTAGGCATGACCACTTTGAAAACACTTGGGAAGAATGGGGTTGCCACTCCATCAGACCCAGAGGACAAAACATCAATCTACACATCAATCTGGGAACTTGAAATGGAATGGAGATTACCCTGATAGGTTTTGGAATTGAGACTCATGACCCTATTTTCCTTAGAATTTCTCCCTTTGGAAAGGGAATGTTTATCTTATTCCTGTCACTACATTGTATATTGGAAATAGATAACTTGTTTTCTAGCTTTAACAAGTTTACAGACAGAGGGGATTGTGTCCCTGTACAGACCACGCCCATACCCAATGTGGATGAGGCTTTATATTTAGAATTGTTATTGAAATGACTTAAGGCTTTTGGAATGTTGTGATGGCATGAATATCTTTTACATATGGGAAGATCATGAAGTTTTTGTGATCCAGAGGGTGTGCACTGTGCTGGATTGTAGCTATGTACCCAACAAAAACATGCTCTTAATCCATTCCGGTGTGTGTGAACTCTTGTATATAAGGCCCCTTTGAGAAGATTATTTCAGTTAGGGTGTGGCCAAGCAGAATTAGGCTGGGTACTCATCCTATTAAAAAAGGCCCTATAAGGAAGTTCTCACAGAGACAGGAAACTGCAGGGAATAACCAGAAGTTGAATGTCAGTGGAACCCATAATAAAGGGAGAAGCCAGAAGAAGCCACCATGTATATTGCCATGTGACAGAAAAGCCAAGGACCAAGAATTGCCAGCAACCAGTCCCAAATGCCAAGACTGTGGTCTTCTGGATGAAAACATTGCCTTGCTAACACCTTGACTTTCAACTTCAACTAACCTCAAAACCCTGAGTCAATAATTTCCCATTGTTTAAGCCAACCCACTCCATGGTATGTTATTTATAAGCCAGAAACCTGAAATAGGGTAAAGGTGAAAAGATATTCAGAGTTGTTCCTGAAAGGCTGTAGAGAAGAATCTTCCTAATAGGTGGTACTGTTAGTGTGATACCAGCTTATTCACTTTTTGTATAGAAGTTGTGGTCTGATAGAAAATCTACAAACCCCTAGCACTGGACAATAGAATAGTCAGCATCTGGAAACAAAGGAAGTGAAATATCAAAGACAAGGTATACCACATAGATGCATGTGAATGGAAATATTGTAGTGTGCATAAAGCCTAAATACCCACTGGAAAGTAATCGTCATAGAAGAGGCACTAAAAGCCAAGTTGAGGCTAGGGGAAGATGCCTCTCACAGGGTTTATCTGTCAGGGGACCTAGTTAAGTATATCTGTAGTTCCTGCTTATCAGAGGAATCATGGGTTTTGTAAAGTTTGACAACATTAGTATATGAACATAGCCTTACAATTTAATAATGCCAGATAACATTATTTAAATCTGATTACAATTAATGCTATGAAAGCAGAGCATCAGATATTTAAATGTATTATAATATTTATCTTACCATCATAATAGTTTGTAAACTCTTTTTTTTTAATTTAATTTAATTTAATTTAATTTAATTTAATTTAATTTAATTTAATTTATTTATTCATTTATCCCCCCCTTGCTGCTCGAGCTCACTGGGTCAGCTAACCACGCCGTGCAGGGGGGCTTGCCTTCACCAGGAGGCCCCGGGAACCGAACCCAGGCCTCCCATATGGTAAACGGGAGCCCTACTGATTGAGCCACAGCCGCTTCCCTGTAAACTCTTAATACTCAAGCAGAATCTGAATTTATAGTATCAATTTCTATCATTCCTTTGGCTATGTGCCTATTTTAAGCTATTTAAATTGCCTATTTAAATAGCTTAAAATTCTTTAATTTGAATTTTGTTTTAGAGCACATATTTTTAAATTTCACATTTTAACAAATTCACAAATAAGACATATATGATCAATATCTATGAATTCTTGGTACTTAACTGAAAACATCATGAGAATTGCAACATGGCACACATCTTGTGCTCTGAATACTGTATCAAACTCACTAGCATTCCAAGGTGGAGTTCGAGTCTCAGCAAACAGCCTGGCTCAGTCTGTGAAGTCAACAGGCTTATTTCACAGAGTAAACTTATTTCCCTATATTGACCTACTTAATCCAATAACTTTGTTTACACTCAGATTTTAGAATATTTTAACCATTATTGTTCAAATTCAAAACTTGTTTTTTGAAGTTAATAAAGTAAGAAAGTTAGGTGTAAAATAATTTAGAATATATAAGCTTATTTATAACTATTGAATGCTTTGAAGTTTTGCATTAGTAAGTTGGTGAATTCTTTAAAGACATGGCTATTATCTTATACATCTTTCTTATCCTCTTGTTATTTTATAGATACTTTATAAAAATTTTAAATTGGTAAAACTTTGTTTTACTTACATTCAAGCCTATATTAACATATGTCAAAGGTATATGCAAAATTATTTTAAATAAAAGCTTGATTCCATTAATTATAATTTTGCTTAAGTAGATTAAATAACATTAACTTAGGGCATTATATCGAGGTTTAACTTTTAAGGGAAACAAGAAGTTAGAAATAGAAAAAATCTATTCCATTATTCCTTATGGAATGGTACCTGTCCAATCAGGTTTGGCCAGGTATAGTTGGAGGTGTAATCTGATGGCTTTGGCAGGTTTTAGGCAAGAAAATATCTTCTCGGAGGTCAAGAGTAGAGGTGTTCTGGTAGCACAGCACAACCCATGCTTTGGAAGGCAGGAAGAACAATAAGACAAAACCCTCAGTGCTCCACAAAACAACAGCCAAACCAAAGAGTCACTTTACCACCTGAACACAAAGCTATAGCAGGCACACACAGAGGCTCACAGCCCCCATTGTGGACAAGAGCCCATGTGGAAGCTGAAGTGCCCAAGGAGCACCTGTGCAGACTGAGGGGCTGCAGTATTAGGGATGTGAGCCAGGTTGGGGATTTGGATGCTCACTGTTGCAAGCACAAGCCCCAATCTCTGTCTCACCACATTAAGTACTTCTCTATTTCTAGCTGATATATACTTTTAGTGGCATGTAAACTGTTCACAGCATGGCTGCTCTAATATTGCATAAAGTTTCTTCAAATTAGGGCTTCTTTGTTCTTTTGAAATATTTTGAATTAAAAAGTGAAATTTGGTTCCAAACTGGTTCAACATTTAATTTTCAATGATGAATAATGCATTCACATTATTTATATATCATCTCAATAGTTTACATTTCTGTATGTTTTTTCAAAATGATTTTGAACTATATTATTTAATTTTACATTCAATTTTTTTATTGTTTGTGAATTTAAAAATGTTTACAATATTAAGACCTCCTATCAGTCATTAATTCAAAAATCCCCAAAAATTTGCTCCAGAAGCAAGTACAAATTTTCATAAAGAATTATGATGATGCTTTATTTGGAAATATCTAAGAAAAAATAAAATAATCACAATTCTGTTTCAAATACAAGATGGCCATTTTAATTTTGAGTAATTCATAATAATAAGGTAAATAATAAAAAATACTGACTTTTCTTAATGTACCATCTAACATAACATACATATTGAGGTGTTCACAAAACAAATTAATATAGTTTAATGAATATGCAATAAATCTATGAAATCTACACAGGTCATAAAATAAAACATTGCCAGAATATTTTATTATGTAATTTTAGCTGTTTTATTAAGTAAATATTTATATCCCAATAACCATGTCCCACAATTACAGATAGGCAAGTTGTTAAATAACATTTTTATTCAAATTTCCTGCACTTTGGCTAAGTGGACTGAGTACATTCACTATGTAGTTCAACTTTGGTGAATGAGCAGTTTTCTACAGTCCCTGAAGTGCTCAAATAACTTTGTAAGCACTTAGAAAGATTATTTTCTTCCCAATTTATCTCAGCATGTCCTGTAGTTTGTCTCTCTTCTCTGAGCTGGTACCATCTTAGAAATAATCCATTCATCTTTTCAGCTTGTGTATTTAGTGACAAATTCCACTTATCCTTCTTGTCTAAATGAAAATTTTCCTCTTTCTAATTTAGCCCTATCATCTAACTTCTCATTTCTAATGTTCTGCCTGATGGAATTTTCCAGGTAGTCACAGATTTTGAAGGACAAACTGGTGTTTCTTGAATCTTAGTGAGTGACGTGGTGCTTTCTTATTTTGGTAAGATCTGAGGCATTGGTGATGTTGCTTTTTAATCTTTTGCCCTTGTCTGAGAAAAGCTGGCAGCCAGTGGTCCTGTCAGTGGCCATCTTGTGGCCCTAAGAGGAAAACCTGGTTAGAATGGACCTCACATTAAGGATGTAGGTCCAACATACGATAGAATACTATGTTGCAGTAAGAAGAAATGAAATTGGTGCACATATAATAATGTAGATGAATCTTGAAGACATTATGCTAAGTGAAGACTCAAAAGAAAAAATATTGCATGATCTTATTAATATGAACTAAATACAAAGAATTTAGAATGCATGGAGTTAAAACCTAGAGTATAGGTTATTAGGAGATAAGAGGAAGGTTGAGAAGAACTACTTATGAGTAATGTATGTAGAAGTATTTTAATTCATTTGACTATAAAAGTGTGGAAATGGATAGAGTTGATGGTAACACATTATAGTGAGTAGCAGCTGGTTTATAAATGGGATTGTGGCTGAAAAGTGTAGTCTGGGGATGTAAATGTCAATTTAAAGAAAGCTAGGGAATAATCTAGGGACTGGATAACATGGTAAACATAGAGGCCGATGAAAATTGTGGTTTATGGTGCAGTTGCAGGAGTATCCTTCCGTGAGCTAGAGTGAATGCATGTCACTATTGCAGGGTGGTGAGAATGTGGAGAAACATGAGGAAAATACAAGTGGAGTGACCTATGGACTATGGTTAACAGCAAGGCTGTAATATTCTTGCATAAATGCCAGATGTACTGTACTGACAATGGGGGGGTATGGAAAAAGTGTGCCAAATGTATGCTATGGACCATGGTTGATGGTAATAGTCTGATAATATCTCATAATCTGTAACAAATATTCCACCACAGTGTGGTGTGTTGGTGAAGGGGTGTTGTATGGGAATTTGACACATGTACATGATTGTTTTGTAAGTTCACAAACTCTGTAATAAAAATATATTTTAAAAAATGTGGTGGGTTGGAAGAAAAATACACCAAATGTAAGATAGGGACTATAGTTTATTAGTATTTTGATGATGGTCTTGCATAGTTTGTAACAAATGTATCACCACAAGGTAAGGTGTTGATGGAGGGGTATATGGGAGGCTTGTATGATGTTACATGTGTTTATTCTGTAAGTTCACAACTTTTACTATACACTTATTATTTATGTGTGTTCATGTGTGAATGAAATACTTCGATAAAAAATATATTTAAAAAAAAAAAAAAGGATTGAGAGAAACTAGGCCATGGTCACATCATTGAAATGCTTGGTGAGGCTTGACTTGAAACCTGGAAAACATTTGAACTTTATATTAATGAAGAAATTACATCATTTTATTATTTCAGCTATTTTTCCCCAAAGGCCTATTTTATTCACAGTAATTTGACTGGTTCTCTAACTGTGGCTATGAACTCTACAACTATGGGAATATATTAGCTTATATTATATAGTATTACTCAGCAAAAACAATGACTTGCACTTATATGATATTATGATATCTTTTTTTGCCTAAAAATAGATTAGAAGCAAAAATTCTTTTTTACAACCAGTAAAATATTCAAACAAATATAATTGGTTAAAAATAAAGTATGATTTATAATGTTAAAGCTAAACCTGCTTTTGATACTCTATTTCTAAGGCTTTTTTTTTTTTTTTTTAAGGTACTGGGGCCGGGGATTGAACCCAGGACCTTGTATGCAGGAAGCTGGCACTCAACAACTGATCCACATCAGCTTCCCTGAGTTGGTTTTTTCATTTGTTTGCTTGTTTTTGTTTGTTTGTTTGTTTGTTTTTGTTTTTAGGAGGCACTGGGAACTGAACCCAGGATCTCTCATGTGGGAAGCAGGCACTCAACTGGTTGAGCCACTCCTGCTGCCGCCAAGACTTCTTGATGGCACTAGTTTACTCTATTTAAATTTACATTTTTACCATTACAGAATAACTTAAAACTTCACAGATTCAAATTTTACCACATCAGATGGATATTGGATGCAAGGAAAGCAATTCCACTAATCTGTACGATTATATTATGCTTATGTTTTATTGGTTAGATGTTATAATTTACCTATTTTTATATAAAAATGTTTATTTCTTCTTAATTGTTGAAATATATTTTCACTGAGTAAAGAATTCTAGGTTGACATTTTTTCTTTAGTAAATTAAAGGTGTTAGTTCACTCTCCACTGATTCCTATTGTTTTATGTCTGTTGTCATTCTTACATTCATTCTTCTGTATGTCACATGTATGTCAAATGGTCAAGTGACTTTTTTCCTCCTCTGGTTGACTTTAGTATTTTCTACATATTTTCTTCTTGTTTTCTCTTCATGGACTTCTTTGAGATTCTTGAATTTGTAGGTTTGTAATTTTAACAAATTTCAAAAAATTAGGCCATCACTTATTCATTTTTTTTTCTGATCCTCTCCTACATTGGGATACCAATGTTCCATGTATTAGATCACCTGAAGTTGTGTCATAGTTCAGTAATGCTCTGTTCATTTTTGTGTGTGTGTGTGTGTGTATTTTTATTATTTGTGTTCCCATTGCTAGTCCTTGAAGTTCAGTAATCTTGCTTTTTCTTCTGGGTCTAATCTGATCTTAGTACCAATAACTGTATTTTTTATCTTATTTAAATTTTTTTCATTCCAATAGGTTTGTAATGTTATTTCATTGTATTTTAATCTGTATTTCCCTACTGAAAAATGATATTGAGTATCTTTACATGTGTTTATTTGAGATCCTATATCTTTTTTTTTCACAAAAATTAAAAACTTTTTAATCAAAGGAAACCCTATCAAGAAAGTGAAAAGATAACCTACCTAAAGGAAAAAATACTTTCCAATCATATATCTAAGAAGGGCCTAATATCCCAGAATGTATATATATTTAAACATCCCTTACCCTTTAACATAAAGACAATCCAATTAAAAATTGACATAGTATTTGAATAGACATTTTTTCAGGGCATATATGCAATTGGATAACAAACACATGAAATAATGCTCGACATCTTTAGTTATTAGGGATATGGAAATCAACACCAAAATGTGACATCTCTTTAAATCTGCTGGGATGGTTATACTCTTTTGAAAATCTAAAATAACTGTTGATGAGGATGTGGAGAAATTGGAATCCTTATACATAGCTGGTAGGTATGTACAATGGTACAACCACTTGGAAAATATTTATGCAGTTCCTCAATAAGGTATACACAAAATTTGTGGATGATATAGCAGATATCCTTGATATATATCCCCCAAAATTGAAGAAAGGTATTCAAGTAATTATGCAATAATGTTCATATTAGCATTATTTACAATAATAATTACATTGATTGATTTTCTTATATGAACCATCTTTGCATACCCGGGATGAAACCCAGTTGGTCATGGTATATAATTCTTTTGATATGTTGTTGAATGCAATTAGCAAGTATTTTTTTTGAGGATTTTAGCATCTGGGTTCATTAGAGAAATTGGTCTGTAATTTTCCTTTCTCGTGGTATCTTTGTTTGGCTTTGGTATTAAGGTAATGTTGGAATCATAGAATGATTTAGGCAATATTCCTTCTACTTCTATTTTTTGGAAGATATTAAGCAGGATTGGTGTTAGCTCTTTCTGGAATGCTTGGTAGAATTCAGCTGTGAAGCCATCTGGTCCTGGGCTTTTCTTAGTTGGGGAGTTTTTGATGACTGAGTGCATTTCTTTACTTGTAATTGGATTGTTGAGTTCATCAATTCTTTCTTTTGTCAATATAGGCTGTTTGTGAGTTTCTAGAAATTTGTCCATTTCCTCTAAATTATTATTCTTGTTGGCATATAATTTTTCAAAGTATCCTCTTATGATACTCTTTATTTCTGTGGGGTCAGTAGTGATATCCCCTTGCTCATTCCTTATTTTGTGTATTTGCATCTGTTCTTTCTTTTTCTTTTAGTCTGGCTAAGGGTTTGTCCATTTTTTTGATCTTCTCAAAGAACCAGCTTTTGTTTGTCTATTGTTTCCACTGCTTTCTTATTCTCTATTTCATTTAGTTCTGCTCTAATCTTTGTTATTTCCTTCTTTCTGCTTCCTTTAGGTCTAGTTTGTTGTTGTTTTTTCAATTCCTTCAAGTGTGAAGTTAGGTCTTCAATTTTAGCTCTTTCTTCTTTTTTAATATATGTATTTATGGCTATGAACTTCCTTTTCAGGACAGCATTGGCTGCATCCCATAGGTTTTGATATGTTGTGTTGTCATTTTCATTAGTTTCAAGGTAATTACTGATTTCTTTTGAGATTTCCTCCTTGACCCACTGTTTGTCTAAGAGTGTGTTGTTTGACTCCATATCTTTGTGCCTAATCTGTTTCTCTGGTCCTTAGTGATTTCCAATTTCATTTCATTGTGGTCAGAGAAATTACTTTGTATAATCTCAATCTTTCTGAATTCATTGAGAGTTGTTCTGTATCCTAGCATGTGGTCTATCTTGTATTATGATCCATGTGCACTAGAGAAGAAAGAATGTAAATCATGCTGTATTTAGGTGTAGTGTTCTGTATATGTCTATTATGTCCAGGTCCTCTAATGTATTATTCAGAGTTTTTCTTTCTTTTTGATTCGCTGTCAAGATGTTCTGTCTAATTGTGGTAATGGTGTATTAAAGTACCCCACTATAATTGTAGAGGCATTTATTTCTCCACTTAGTTTTTTCTAAGTACATGAGGCAAAATACATGAGTTTGCCTCATGTTTTTTGAGGCATCCCGATTAAGTGCATAAATGTTTATGATTGTTCTCTCTTCTTGAGAGGTTTCCCCTTTTACTAATATATAGTGTCCATCTTTGTCTCTTACCTATATCTTTTTTGTTAAATGGTTTATTTCCATGTTACTCATTTTTTTTGTTTGTTTTTTGTTTTTTGTCTTCTTATTGTCAAGTTTTAAGTGTTCTTCATATATTCTGGATGTAGCTAATTCATTGCATATATTATTTCAAATATTTTTCTCCAAATGTGTGAATGTATATTCCTTCTAGTTTTTATTTTTATATTTAAAGAAAGTTTAGATTACATAAATGTTACATAAAAAATATAGGGGATTCCCATATGCTCCACCCCCACCCCTTCCCACACTTTCTCACATTAACAACATCCTTCATTTGTGTGGTACATTTGTTGCAATTCATGAACACTTATTGAAGCATTGCTACTAATGGTAGACTAGAGTTTGCATTATAGTTTACACTCTAATGGAATATTCCATAGCTATAAGAAGGAATGCAATATTAACACATGAGATAACATGGATGAATCTTGAAGAACTTATGTTCTTTCTTTTATTATCTTTCTCACAGAGGAATAGGTTTTAATTTTGATAACCTCCAATTTAACAAATTTTTTGATTGATGGATTGTGATTTTGGTGTCTTATTTTCAGAATCTTTGCCAAACCTTATGCCACAAAGATTTTCCCATTTGTTCTCTTCTAAATGTCTTACAGATTTGTGTTTTACATTAATATCTCTGATTCACTTATATATTGTTAGAAAAGTTGTATAATTTCAGAAAAATCAGAAAATTCATGCTGTAACTCTGGAGTGTCCATGTAACTCTCTCTTCCACAAACAGTTTTCCTTATTAACACTTTGCTGTAATGACATTAGATGAAATAATATTATTAAAATTACACCATTTATTATGACATAGTTTGCATTAGGGTTCACTGTTTGTATTCTGAAGTTAAATTTTGTATTTACAATTTTTAAAATTCTGCTAACATATATACAAGCTAAATTATCCAATTTATCCACTTTCACATATAAAATTCAGTGGTGCTATTATATTAACAACGTTGTGCTACCATTCTCACAGTCCATGCCCAAAATTTTCCTTCTCCCCAAAATGAAATTCTGTACAAATTAAGCATTAACTCCCCATTTTCTACCCCCACCCTGGTCCCTGGTAGCCTGTATTCTCGTTTCTGACACTATGAATTTGTTTTTTCTAATTATTTCATGTAAGTTAGATCATACAATATTTTCCTTCTGTGTTTGGCTTATTTCACTCACATGATATCTTCAAGGTTCATCCATTTTGTTCCATGTATCAGATCTTTCCTTTTTATAACCAAATATCATTCCATTTTATGTATATACCGCATTTTGTTTATCCATTCATCTGTTGATGGACACTTGGGTTGTTTTCACCTTTTGGCTCTTTTGAATACTGCTTCTATATACCTGCTTTCAAATGTTTTGTTTATATACCTCGAAGGGGCATTGCTGGGTCATATAGTCATCCTAAGGTTAATTTTCTGAGGAACTGCTAAACTATTTCTCCTAAGTGGCTGTATCATTTTACATTCTCACCAACAATGAATATGTATTCCTCTCTCCATATCCTCTCCAATATTCATTATATTCTTTTTTTTAATAGTAGCCATTTTAGTTCATGTGAAATAGTATCTCATTGTGGATTGAGTCTGCATTTTTCAAATGGATAATCATGATGTGCATCTTTTTATGTGCCTACTGGTCATTTGTATATCTTCTTTGGAGAAATTTCCATGTAAGACTTTACCATTTTTTAATTGGGTGTTTGTCTTTTTGTGGTTGAGTTGCAGGATTTCTTTATATATTCCAGATATTAATTCTAATAGGATATGTGGTTGCCCAATATATTCTTCCATTCTGTAGTTTGACTTTTTACTTTTTATTTTAATTCATGAAGAAATCAATTGATGCAAAAAAGACTTACATTTTTATAAGGTCCATTAATCTATTTTTTTGGTTGTTGTTTCTCTTGCTTATGGTTTAAGCTAATGGTATAAATAATTTCTTAACACAGGTCCTGATGATGCTTTCCTATGTTTCCTTCTAGGAGTTTTATAGATTTTTGTTCTTATATTTAGGCCTTTGACCCATTTTGAATTCTTTTTTTTTTTTTTTTGCAAATGGTTACCCAGTTTTCTTAGCATCATTTATTGAAGAAACTATTCTTTCCATATTGAGTGGACTTGGTACCCTTTTCAAAAATCAATTGGCCATAGATGTGTGGGTTTATTTCTGAAATACTAATTTTATTCCATTGGTGCATGATTCATTTTTAATGGTGTGAAGGAAGGATAGAAATGGTTGTTTTGTTGCTCTTTTTCTCCTCCTCCCCCCCCCCTTTCCCTTATCTTCTTTATCTTTCTCTTCCTCCTCCTTCTTCTTGTTTTTATGGATACGTTCTTCTTGTTTTATGGATACCTTCTTCTTGTTTTTATGGATACACTGTTTTAGGAGCATGTCTTTTCGCCATTGAATTGGCTTTGTACTTTTGTCAAAATTAATTGAATCTAGTTGGGCATTTGTTTGTGGACTCTGTATTCTATCTATCTTTTTGCCTATAACACACTCTCATGATTATTGTAAAGTTATAGAAAGTCTTGAAATCAGATGGTGTTAGTCTTCCAATTTTGTTCTTTTGGCGAATTGTTTTGGGTATTTTTGTTCCTGTGGCTTCTCATGCAAATTTGAGAATTGGCTTTCTACAAAACATCTTGCTATGAATTTAAAGTAATTACATATAATATGTGCATCAGTTTAGAGAGAATGGTTATCTTAACAACACTGAATCTGTCAAACCATATACATAGTTTATCTTCTCATTTATATGTCTTCTTTAATTTCTTGCATAAGCATTTTGCAATCTGCAGTGTATAGATCAAGCATATATTTTATTAGATTTATACCTAAATCTAATTATTAGATTTATACCTAAATCTAATTGGTGATGTTGCAGTGGTATTCCCTTTAAATATTTATATTTACATTTTGCATTGCTAGTATATAGGAATATCATTAACACTCCATTCTGTACCTTTGTTTTACTCATTTATTACAACAGGGATTTTTAGATTAGTTGGGATTTTCTTCATAAGCAATCATTTCATTTGCTTATAGATATAATCTTATTTCTTCTTTTCCTATCCCTTTGCCATTTATTTCTTGCCTTGTGGAACTGTTTATGACCTCGGGCAAAAACTAAATCCTTATCTTGGAAATCCTTAGTTTGTTTCTGATCTTCATGTGAAGGAGTCAGTCTTTCCCTTTAAGTTTCAAATTACCTGTAGAAGTTTGTTGAGGTTCTTATTAGGTGAATAAGAGTAACTTTTATTCAGAAATTAACCCAATTTTTCATTCCTGAGATATACTTTATTTCTCATTATGTATAATTCATTTTCTATATTAGTAGATTCAATTTGCTTAATTTGTTAAAATTTTTAAGTTTACATTCATGAAGGGTATTGTTCTTAGTTTTCCTTTCTTGTAACTGCATTGTCTGCTTTTGATATTAAAATAATGCTTGCATCATAGAATTAAGATTTTTCCCTCCTCTTTAATTTTTGAAGGATTTTGTGTAAAATTAGTATTATTTCTTCTGTAAATGTTTGATGGAATGTCACAGTAATATTGTCTGGGTCTGAAGTTTTCTTTGTGGGAGATGTTTTAATTGAAGTTCAATTTCTTTAATAGTTATATGACCATTCTGGTTACCTAGTTCTTCCAAGGTGAGCTTTGTGTATTTCAGTGTGTATGACAGGATAATTGGCATACATTCATTTGTATAATACACACTTAATTTCCTTCTAATTCCATAGGATACATAGCAACATCCTTTCATATTTCTCATATTGATAATTTGTCTTTGCTCATTTTTTATCTGATCAGTCTAGCTGGAGGATTATCACTTCTGTTGATCTTAAAATATAGGTTTCTTATTTATTGTTTTTATATAATGTATTTCTGTTTCATATTTTATTGTTTTCTGATGTCATCTTTATATTTTCATTTTTCTACTTATTTTGGGTTTAAACATGAAGTTCTTTATGAAGTTTCATAAGATGAAAGCTTGAGTGTTTGATTTGAAACTTCTCTTTTCCAATAAAAGCACTTAGCAGCCACAAATTTCTCTATGAGCCCTGTATTAACTATATTACAAATATTTTCATATCTTATATTTACAGCTTCACTGACTTCAAAATACTTGATTATTTCTCTTTTTATAGATTTTAGTATTTTTTCATATTAAAGTACATAATATTTATTAAATTTCATCATTTATGATCACTTTGTTATGACCAAATTAACCATGACATAAACTTTGACATTTAAAAACATAAAGAACATACTAATTTTTCAAGTACTTTTGTACATATACTTTAATTCTCATATAGTGCTCATAATTAGGAGATACTGTATGTACATTATCCTCTCATATTATGCTTATTAAACCAAAGTTTGGAGAGTAGAGAAATGTCAACATATTTTCATTGAAATTCAATCTCCAAAAACTGTCTATGGACATATTAAAACACTGTTCCTCCTAACTATAAACTTGAAGCATATTCTTCTGTAAAATGTATAATTGTAGTCACATAACAATAGCTATGACAAGGTGATAATATCATTTCAAAGAGGAATGGCAACAAATGAGACCAAAAGTTGAACAGAAGAGACCAGAGCATTTAATAATCATTTGAGAACATCACATAAACTTAGATGTTTTCCATTTTCCAAGTGGAAAGAACAAGCACAAAGATTTTTTTTTAACAGACAGTTGTCAGCACTGCATGGAAAATTGGCTAATATGCTGTCAGATATGTTGAAAGAAGATCAATGCCACTGAGGGAAAAAAAAGCTGTGTTCATTATCTTTTGGGTCTGTCTATATCATATATAGCTGCTAGTAGTTTTTGTTTTACTTTCTTATTGATATGGGATCCCAGGCAAACATTCAGCAGATTTGTCAACTGCTTCATTGAGTACTCCCTGTGTTCTTTAATCCAGCACTCCATATCATTCTCAATCAGGCAATAGGCTTTAATGTAAGTTTCCACAAATCCCTTATTAGGAATGGGTCTAATATCTGTTAGGTTTTCAAGTTTCATTAAAAACTTTGAAAATCCAAATGCATCAAGGCACGACCCTCATTACTATACTTCTTGACATTGGCATTTCCTTCCACTATAGTTCTATTAGGCAATCATATACAGTGTTCCCAAAGTATATTAGACATGGACAAGGGTATCGGACTCTCTTAGAAACCTCATTAAGCTTCCTGTTAAACTGTTCAAATTATTCTAATAACACATCTACATATATGTTGTGCTGTGACATAATTTCTTTTATACCCCATTTCACATTAGCCATTATGAGCAGCATCTGTTCATAATCAATAACTTTACCAGCTACAACCCAATATATTGGTTTGCGTAGTTCACTAGCAGTTGAAAATGTCTGAAAATAAAACTGCTGCAGAATGAGTTTTTTTTTTTTTACTGCAGGCATCACAGCATCCAGATATGGCTGAAGGAACTCAAATTGTTCAGCCAAGAATACCAAGGATTCCACAGCTACCACTCTTTCCTCCAAAACATATAACGTATTCCCAAATGTCAAAACCACTAGCTGACTGAGGTGTGGGCTTGGTACCTTCTTTTTTTCTTCTGTGGCTGTGGGCATTGCAGGAAGATCAGCAGAAACTTCCTGATCAGTAAGGCTTTTTCTTGTATTCTTTTAAGAGTTGTTTTTAGTCTACTACTACTAAGGTCTAGTTCTGTTGATTCCAACGAATTATTCCAGCCAAAAAAATGTATATAAATAAATGTATATATGTATATATGACATATAAGTAATAATCAAATAACTGAGATATAAAATGGATAACATTCATCATTTGCATATATTTTCCAACACGTCTTATTACATTCAACGTTGTATTTGTTAAGATGGATGTGTTCACTTTGTTTAGACTATAATCTTATTTCTTTTTGCTTTTTAAGGTTTCTTGAGAAACACTTGTCACAGGAGCATTGCCTGTCTGTTCATCAACATAATCTCATTTTAGTTCCTCAGGAATGTCTCTGTCACAGTGATATTCCTGGTAGGCACTCTTTTCTTGTTCACCAGTTTCATATCCATTAGGAGCCAGGACATGTTCTGTTTCTTCATCTTTGTAGTTGGCCTGAATTTCAAAAGGATTCCCACCACTACAGTACTGCTCAAACAAGGTCACTGTTTTTGAGGAAGTTGAGGCAAACTGCTTACTAAGTGAGACTGATGGGGAATAAAACTATTCCATGAATTTAAATTCATGAATTTGCAAGATGTTGAAATTGACTTAAGAGAACAAAACTCTCAGGTCTCATTCTCTAGAAACATTCCCAGTTCATCAAGCTGTGTTCTATGGTAGTTCTTGAAATAATTGACACTTTATTTTCTAATAGACTCTTCTTGCAAAACTTCACACTTGCTGCCACAAAATTCTTCTCCAACTTACATCAACTTGCTGATTATATCCAAGAAAAAGATGAAATCATCATATTTGAATATGTATAAGTAAGTACCAAGCAGTTATGTTTTTACTTTTAGCTGAGCATCCTGCCATATTCATGTAAGCCTATGTTCTAATTTCTTTTTCATATAGCCATGATCAAAATTAATTTCTTCAGTACCCATCATATTCCTCTCTTCAGAAGCTGAAGTAGTATCTTCATTGTCATGCTTCTCATGCCATTCAATAGTCCTGTAATAGCTAATGCTTTGCAAAGATCAGCAAGGCAGGGAATGTAGCTTTCTGGTGTAACATGGGTACAGATATCTATATGTTGTACCTTTTGGAATTTTGTATCTGTGTTTCCTGCACATAGTTCCACATAAGCAAGAATAACTTGAAACACAGTATTGTGGATGGCTTGTGTGAAGTGCATATGAAGTGGATCCATTGCTGTCTGTGTTTTTCTACGAAGTCAATAAGCTTGTTGAACTTTGGTATAATGGTTAATGTCAAAATTTTTGCAGATTTTGGAAAGAGCTACATCCAACTGTTCCTCAATTTGTTCTAAAGTATCTTGTATCTTTGAATTCAGTTCACTTATACAACTGTAATATTTAGAAGTACTAGCAGCTTTCTGACATTCCAGGATTACCTGAATAGCTCCTGAACAGTCTTCCTCCTCCAGCATTTCACTTAAGTACACATCTGTTCTTTGCAAGGTTTTTATTGTTCTTAGATTTCAGAAGTCCAATCAGCAATTGGCATTCCTTTGATTTGCAAGAAGGCCTAAACTAGCTTGAGTAAAACTTTCCTTTGCAATATTCAAGTGCTTCTTCCCATTTGTGCAGATAAGAGCAGCAAACTGAAGACCTGCCTGTAATGAGGTCACTCAAGTTCCTTTACACAAACAAGCTGTTTTTCAAGGATTAAATCTACAACTTTTTTATAGACTACAGCTTGATGTTGTTTCAATTTGATTCTGTACTCCTGTAATTCTTGAGAACAGGAGGGAGCTTCTCTAGCTCATATTTAACAAAATCAAATGAGACTGTAGAAAAATATATTTGTTCAATACTATTAATTAGTTCTTGTTCAGCTTGAGGATCACTTGGCTGTTCTTGAAGTTCTCTGAATTCTTCTTTTCCAAGGACCAGAGCCTCTCAAGGGCACCAAGATCACTGCGGGCCCCTGGAGAGCATTTCAGATCCTGTCCAGTCATGAAAGATTTGATTTTTTTGAATGTCCAAATCTTGAGAGGGCACCCTGCCACTAAGAACAAACAAACCACAATGGACCACCCAAAAGCTGGCATAGACTCAGTGAAATCATAGTGGGTGGTCACCTATTATCTTTTAAGATAATTTCATTGAGCTATAATTCAAATGTTATACAGTCCACCCGTTTAAAATATAAGCCAAATGATTTTTACTATATTCACAGAGTTGTGGAACTCTTCCCAAATAAAAAAGTTGGAAAGAAACAATACAAAAGAGAGATTTCCCTTCAGAGACAAGATGGTATGGATATGCAGTTTCTTTTTAGCTCTACCATGGGGAGGTACATCCTAGAGGGCAGAGAATACTTGAGAAAAATATTAAGTCCCTAATGAACTAAAGACATAATATGGTCTAGGGTGTAAACGCAATCCCCTTATTGCATGCAGAATCTGCACCCTGGAGAAGAGACTAAGAAATATTTTCACTTCTTTATAACCAAATGCATTATATAATTGAACTTGTTTAGATCTTTTGGACTTATCCAATGGGAAATTAGATAATATTAATGAAAGCTTTTGTTTTCTCCATGCTGCTTGAGAAATTTTGATCTCTAGCACCAAAGGATTTCCATGTATTGGAAATTATCTAGCCCATGTACTCTTAATGTCAAAGGACCACTCTCAGAGCTTCAAACTGCCCTTCCAGGACCACAGGGGAAACTAAGAGAGATCAGGTGGTACGGAGGTTTTCTTGTATAAGGAGGGTGAGTTTCTGAATTTTATTTATATTATATCTGCCTTATTTTGGGATGGGATTTCAGGGATTTAAGACATGCCACATTCAACTTCATTTTATGTAATCTTAACACTCAAGTGAAAATAGTGGAAAAATCTTTTTGAGGGGTAGCAGATCATGTTCAGAAAAATTAAGAGCTTGAGGGTTCCTGTGTCTCAGGGAGTAAGTTCCCTTTCCATAGAGAGAACTCTCACTTTTGTAGATTTAGGGCTTTTACTCTGTGACTTGGGTCAATACTGATCCTCTCCTAGAATCTGGTTTCTTAGTTTGGATTCTGATCATTGTTCATAGTTTCAACTCTATGAGGGTCTGTATGTTCTATCTGAGAAGCCATGAGATAAAGATCCTGTCCTCATCCATCTTTATTTTTTCTTTTCTCCTTTTGTTAGTTTCTCAGAAGTTTTGTTTTCATATGGCAGCCCTAGTCTTCACACATTGTTTAAGTTGTAGGTAATCTTTATTATATTTAGCTATAAGGACCATAATACTGGACAATTTCTTATCAGGAGCCACAGACAAATTCTATGGGTTCTTGTGAAAGTCTCAGTATACACTTCCATTGGAGGAGATAATGTGGAAAGATATGGATCAAACCCTTTTTCTTATCCCATAGGTACCCCAGATAAGAATATCTCCTGGAAATGGCTCTTTTGTGACTCAGTTCATACTGTTGGGGTTAACAGACCGCCCAGATATCCAACTCCCACTGTTCTTCCTGTTTCTAATAATGTATATGTTCACCGTGCTGGGAAAGTTGGGCTTGGTAACTCTAAGTGATCTGAATTCTCATCTTCACAACCCCATGTACTTTTTCCTCTTTAACTTGTCCTTCATAACAGAATACCTCTGTTATTCTTTTTTTTCACCCTCAAAATGCTGCTCAACTTTTTATCAAAGGAGAATATTATCTCCTACCAAAGATACATGTCACAGTTTTTCTTCTTCTGTTTTTTTGGCATCTCTGAGTGCTACGTGCTGACATCAATGGCCTATGATCGCTATGTGGCCATCTGTAATCCACTCTTCCACTCCTGACGTGTGTTGCTACCTTATTTTTGGTTCATACTTGATGGCATTTTCTAGTGCTATGGCCCACATTGGATGTATGCTGAGACTGGCCTTCTGTGATGCCAGCACTATCAACCATTATTTCTGTGACTCCTTCCCTGTGCTCCAGCTTTCCTGTACAAACACCTATATCAGTGAGCTGTTGGTGTTCATTGTAGCCAGCATCAATATCTTTGTGCCCAGTATCACCATCTTTACCTCTTAAGGTTTCATTTTCTGCAACATCCTCCACATCAGTTCCACTGAGGGCAGTACAAAAGCCTTCAGTATCTGCAGTTCCCACAAAATTACTCTTTCTCTTTTCTTTGGGTCACTTTCATTTATGTATCTCCATCTTCTGAATTTTCTATTGATGAATGAAAAATTTCCTCTGTCTTTTACACCATTGTGGTTCCTATGATGAACCCCTTAATCTACAGCTTGAGGAACAAAGATGTTAAACTTGCCCTCAGAAAAACCCTGAGTAGGAGAAAGTTTCGATAATAAATAGGATCTCATATGCAGGTAATCTCAGGACAAGTAGATTCTGAACTACAATAATTCAGAATAATTACAATATATTTGGTGGCAGTCTTCTTATCCTCTTTCTTTTGTTTCATGGTGAAGGAAATTTGAGGCTTCCCTCAATAATTTATTTACACTTTTTCTTGAGTGTGTCTTTTCTTCAACATTTGCACAATTTTTTTCTTCTCACCATTTTCCTTTTGGAGAATAGTATAGTTAAGGAAATAATTTATTATATGTTTTTTAATTATCAGTTTGAACTTTCATTTTCTTCCCTCCTTTAGTCAGATTATTAGTTCTGCAGTGATGGAAAAAAGTAATACCAAGGTGAAATGTTGTCATTGGAAGGGGGGCACCCTTGCCTGTGAGTTGGAATGTGCCATTGGAAGAATGAATCAAACAATACATTGAGTGTCTTGTCTTTCCTTTTGTGCTGTAAGCAGATTTATTGTACCTTCAAATGCCAGTTTTTCACAGAGATATAAAGTTCCATGAAGAGTGTTGATGAAAGAAGTAACTGGGAGGCCTGTAAAGCAAGAAGGAAGTTTCATTGAGCAGGAGCAGCATGTTCATGGAACAGCACCAACTGGGAATCAGATAGAGAGAGGACAGCAAATTCAGTATTATAAACTAAGGAATAAGCACAAAACTCAGTTGAATTTAGAAAGTAAAATGTTAGGAACCTGAAACCCAATATCAACTCCTACCCTCTCCTTTGTGAGAGTCCCTGGAAATATTGGAGATCACAGGATTTCTCCTGGTAGGATGATGTTTTTGGTTATTTAATATTAAGGAAACATTAAAGCCATAGAGCCAATGGACCAAGGAATAACTAAAGTGTACCTTTATCTGTTGTTAAGATGTAAAAACACAAATGCTGCCGGGAAAGCATTCATAATTTGAATGAAACATTTTTTAGGTTAACTTGTGAAAATATCATTTAGAATAGAATTTTGATTTAATTTGCTTTTGAGAATAGAGGCAAAAGATGACCACTTGGTTGGGGATTGCATTCTGCCCACCTTTAGGACATATTCCAGCCTTAATCTAATTGCTGTGTTGGTGAACCTACTTGTAAATGAACTTTTGAAGATGTCATCATTAGTTAAGGTGTGCACACATTTGTATGTAGAATCTTTGAAGGTCCTGTTCAAATATAGCTTAATTGAATCGGAGCAAGCCTTAATCCACAGGCTGAGTCCTTAGAGCAGAGGAAAATTGGATGCAGTCAGTCAGGAGAAGGCAGACATCTGTAGAATACGAAAACCAGGAGAAAGCAGAAATTAAAGGAAATGTGATGGAAAATAAGTGTGACAGAGGCAGAGGTACAAGCTATGAAACCCCCAGATGGCCAACAAAATACCACCGGAGGGCTACAGACCCCGGAGATATCATAGCCTCCTTGAGACCTTGATTTTAACTTTTTGCACCAAAACAAGGATGCAATAAATTCTGATTGTCTAATACAATCCCTTGTGTGCTATTTTTCATAGCTGTCCTGACAATTAAATTATGGGCTACCAAGAGGCCATTGAGGAACCTGGCCGATCAATGGGTTAGATATATAAATCTTAGCTCTCACTAAAACAATAAAGAAAAAGCCAGAGGCTGCTGTGGGGACCTCCTTTGGGGCACATCAAACCAGGACACTACTTACCAACTCCCAGAAGAGTGAAGGTCAGAGACGCGAAGAAGACAAAACAAGTAATCGTGAGTTATTAAACTTCCCACCTGCCAGGAAGGACTCCCCTCCCCCACCCCAGGGGTATTAAGTGAGGGTAAAACTCCTGGAGAATTGTATCTAACTGAGAGTAAGGCAGATGTCTATGTCCATGGAAAATGCTCTGAGTCATCTAGGAGGGTACTGGAAAGATAGGGAAGCCAGGAATAATCTGGGGTCAATTACCTCAGTGTCTGGAAGGGGCACACATACCCGGCCCTCAACACAGACAGACTAGGTGGAGACCCTTGCTCCTTCCTCCAAATGGGAGAGTGAAGGCAGATTCCCTGAGAGGAAAAGGGGTCTGGGAGAGTGGAGAGTGACTTTTTTTGTGGTGAGTTTAGCCAGCTGGCCACCCCTTGAATATCTGAAGGGACCACCAACTCTACAGGGTGAGGGGAAGAGGACTGCCTCAGGCTGGCAGTCATGCCCAGCCACCTAGGTAAAGAAACGAATTACATCAGTGAGGAGGTAGAGACAGGCAGCAATCAGCACCACTCCAGCTGACTGCAGGAGATCTAACCTGCCTGAGGGAAAAGGGGCAGATAGCCTTCTGAAAGGCAAAGCAACCCAAGGACTGAGTATAAATCACAACGAGCCCACTATAAGACATATACTCATCAAACAGTCCAATGCTCAAGACAAACTGAAAGCAACAAGAGAAAAGAGAGCCATCACATACAAGGGAACCTCAATAAGATTAAGTGTTGATTTCTCATCTGAAACTATGGAGGCAAGAAGGCAGTGGTATGACATAGTTAAGGTACTAAAAGAAAAAAAACTTCCAGCCAAGAATTCTCTATCCAGCAAAGCTGGCATTAAAAAATGATGGAGAGTTCAAAATATTCACAGATAAACAAAAATTAAGAGTATATGCCAATAAGAAACCTGCCCTTCAAGAAATATTAAAAAGAGTTCTGCAAGTTGAAAGGGAAAAACAAGAGAGAGAGAGTTGGGGGAGAGGGTAAGAACAACTAAAAAGACAAAAAGAGAAATAACAACATATGACATACATAAACCTAAAGAAAATATTGCTAATGTAAGTAATTCCTTGAGAGTAATAACACTGAATGTTAATGGATTAAACTCATCAGTCAAAAGATACAGATTGGCAGAATGGATAAGGACATATGACCTATCTATATGTTGTCTACAAGAAACCCACCTTAGACCCAGGGATTCAAGGAGGTTGAAAGTGAATGGCTGGAAAACACTCTTACAAGCAAACAATAACCAAAAAAGGCGGTAGTAGCTATACTAATATCAGATTGTAACAATTGTACCGCCTACGTGTAAAGTGTTATTAATAGGGGAAAGGGAAAAAGGGGAGAATGTTGAGTATATGGGAAACCCCTATCTTCTGTACATGACTTTTCTATAAGCTAAAGCTTCTTTTAAGATAAAATGGAAAAAATAAGACACTGGGAGAATAAATGGAAGAAAATGTCACTGTACATACAAGACAACAAATCATACAGTGATGAAAGGCATAATGCCAAAATTAATTTTTTTAATTTTGTTTTTTTATTCCAAATTCTTTTATTTTTTTTTCTGTTTTATTTATCATTTTTAAAACTATTATTTCATTTTCTTATTAATTTTATTTGGTTATTTTGTTGCCTTCATTTTTGAAGAAGTTTTGGATCACAGAAGGGTTACAACTGGGATAGGAGAGGATCTTTGTTGCGGGTGCCAGTGACAGGAAATGCATGGGAGGAGGTTTGCTTGAGGCATACCTATAAGGCATAAGAAACAGTTCAGGTGTTCATGGGGCACTATCATAGTGGGTGGAGAGTCACACAATAATTGAAGGAATATCCAATTCTCATTCTGGAGAGTTCTGTCACATTGTCTAATGGGACAGCAAGAATCCTCCGTGTACAGGGGAAGTGACTAGTGAAGGACCATTGACGGGCCCTCCTATCACTCTCTCTCTGATTTCAGCTCCCATTGTTCTGCCCCTTGTCTACCCTTCTCAAAGCACACTTGATAACTTACTATTTCATGACTGTGACTAAACGTGGTCCTGTTTCAGAGACTGCCTGAAATACTTCTCCAGACATTCAAATACCTTGATTCCTCATATCCTTCAGGTTTCTACTCAAATATTAGCTTTTTAACCCTTCATATCCATATTTAAATGAGCAAGTCTTCTCCCACCTTAGCACCCCAACATCTGCTTTGATTTAGTTAGCCTACAACACTTCTCACTGCTGGCTATATTATGTGTTTCCTTTTCATTTGTTCATTATTTGCTTCTTGCAGGAGTGGGGGTTTTGTCTGTTTATGTTCATTACTCTATCTACAGTATCTAGCATATAGTAAATATTTTTGACTGATTGAGTGACTGTATGAATGAATGAATTATAATGATTCAATGAGGATTAGGGAATATACTGAATAATGATAGCAAACAATTAAGGAAGTCATCCTAGAGAAGGGGTTCTTAACCAGGGGACCATGGACTCTCAAAGGGTCCATGGAAAGATTTCAGGGGGTCCATGAGCTTGAATTGAAAAAAAAATCAACTTATTATCTTTATTTTCTTTCACTTCTAACTGAAATCTAGCATTTCCTTCACTTATGAATGTACACAATAAATTACAGTGGTATTCATTTCACATCACATTATAGTTGTTGCGTATCTTGAAAAATTGTTTACTCTCATCTGTTTTTCTAAATTATGGAGTTGTTAGACCCAACGCTCATTGAGTGTCATAAAACTATCTGCTGCTATATTCTGAGAAGGGATCTGTGGTTTTCACCTGACTGGGAAAGCGGTCCGTGGAACCAAAAAGTTAAGAGGCCCTATCCTAGAGAAGTAATCTTGAGATCCAACTTAGAGGAGTCAAGGTATGCAACCAGTTGGAAAGAGGTTAACTGAAAATTATGATGAGCATTAAAATAATTTTATCTCTTCTTGCCACTCTTTCAGACCAATCTCCAACCCATTTTAGAACTCTGCAAGATAAATGTCATCTTCAAAAATTGTAACAGTGGCTGAAAGTCTCATGAAGATACTCTACTAGAAATTAGATTCCCTTAAGATTCTACTAAGAAATGTCCATTCCAGAATCTTGTTGTGTATTAATATGCAGGTATTTCTGAGAGGATTTGTATATTCAGCTATAATTAGACATTAAGAGCTTAAAATAGGTTTGGTCAGGAGGTTTGTTTTTCAAGATCAGTTATACAAAATACAGATTTTGTGGTAAAAATACATGTGTGTATATGTGTATATATATAAATATATATATTTAAACAAGCTTAGAAGAATAGAGATGAGAATAGTCCAGGTGGGATGGACAGATTTTTTAGTGGCTAGAGGCCAAGGGAGACTGCAAAAGCATTGAATATTGGGGTAGGACACTAAAAGAGGAAATGAAGGTCATCAAAACTAAATCACCCAGACATTTCTGTTTATCCTAATGTGCCTCCTGACTTGAAATTAGTCATACTTACAACCAAACATAGATGAAAACAAGATGAAAGCTTTGTTTAACAGTGCTGTTTTCTATACAGACCTGGAGAGTATCTCACTCTTCAGAGCCTTTTTTAGGACTTTTTGACATCTTTGTTCTTAAGACTGTTGATAAGGGGGTTAAGCATGGGAATCACTGTGGTGTAAACCGTGGAGGCCACCTTCTCTTAGGTTGTGCCGCTGGTAGACAATGGTTTAAAATACATAAAGATGATGGAGCGATAAAGTACCGCAACATCTGCAAGATGGGAGAAACAGGTACTAAAGACTTTGGACCTGCCTTCAGCTGGGTGGATGGACAGGACTCTGGAAAGGATGAAAGCATAAGAGAAGAATATGGCTAATGCACATGCAAATACATTTAATCCAAGCATGATCATCACTAAAAGCTCCTTGGTGTGGTCTCTTAAGCAGGAGATACTCAGAAAAGGAAGACCATCACAGAAGTAATGGTGTATGACATTAGTTCCACAGAAGGAGCTACTAGATATGTAGCAGGTGTGACTAAACCCCCAATAACCCCCACTACGTGTACATTGGAGACCAACATAAAACAGACTCTATGGGACATTGTGACATTGTAGAGCAAGGAGTTACAGATGGCAACATAACAATCATATGCCTTATCTGTGAGCATGTAAGAGTCGTCAATACCAAAGAAGCAGAAGAAAAAAAGCTGGGTCATGCACTCAGAAGAAAAGGTGAAATTCTTCTCTGATAAGAAGTTTACTAACATTTTATGGATTATAATAGAGGTGTAACATAGATCTATGAAAGACAAGTTACTGAGGAAATAATACATAGGGGTATGAAGCTGAGAACTGGTCCTGATTAAAAAGACCAATCCCAAATTTCCCACTGTGGAGACCATGTGGATCAATAGAAATAGGAAGAAGAGGAGGAGCTGGAGCTCTGGCTGGTCTGTTAACCCCTCAAGTATAAACCCAGTTACTGAAGAATAATTTCCAGTATCCATTCTCTCCCACTTGTGATAGGTTGAGTGGTTCAGGAAAGAGACAAACATTGCCATCCGACAGCATTTAGTGATCCAAGATTAGATGAATGGAATAATTTCCAACTGAAGAAGAATTTCAGGAGTCTGAAACCAAGATAATAAAATCTACTTTTAACTGAAGCCATTATCCAGATAGTAATGCTTCATTTGTCTTCAGTTTTTAATTCACACATGACATTTAAAATTGATAACCATTTTGTCCCCATAAATTGAGCTTTAGATTCTGCCATAAAAGAAAAAAATAACCCTTCAGTTATTTTTTTAGAGAAATTCTATACAGCACTGTTGCACCGTTTTGTTGGTTTTCTATCTGCAACATGTTTTCTTTTATGATGTCTTGGAAACTGACCTCTTTTTTAATGATATCCCTTGAATTTCCCATGTAGGTTTGGCATCTTGAATTTGCTCACTTAGTCCATGACTCCAAGTCACAGAGAGCTTTGGTTTCCTTCAAGCTTTCCACATCCTCTCTGAGTTACTGGTTGTAAATTTGCCTTTTCTTGCTTATACCCATGTTATCATAAGATATGAAAGGACTGAAACAATGTTGAATGTAATATTAAGAGGGCAATGCTAGACATGTACGTTTTTGTCATGTATTGAAAGAAGATGAGGAGGAGGATAATAGCAGAAGGTGCTGACTCCATTTATTGAGCATCTATCAAGTGTCATACACAATGTAAGGACATTATATAAATGCTGCCATTTGATATTATTAACAGTCCCATGAAAAAGTACTGTTATAGTCTCCATTTGGCAGACTGACAGAGAGAGAGAGGGATATGCATAGAGAGAGAGATTAAGTAAATGCTCTATGTTAAGAAGCTTGAAGGCATATTGTTTTTATTTTGCAAATGAGTTTATGTAAATATTCCAAGGTCACACAGCCACTAAGTATTAAAGCCAGAATTAATATCCTTGTCTGTTGATAAAACTTTATGTGCCCTGTAAACCAACTCTTAATTTTTCTGAACACATTCTATTATCTTCTATGCAGCTTAAGGTATATTGCTCTTATTATTATTGTTAAATCATTTCCTTTAATATTTTCTTCCTGTTTTTAGTAAGAGAGTATTAAAGTAGTTTATTTTAAGTTTGGATAAGCATTGAAAACATTTTATCCTCATGTTTTAGTGAGATCTTATTGTACTTTCAATAACCTTAACACAGAAAAATAGAAAGATATGCATGTGCACAACAAGTTAAAGTGTTAAAAGTGACTCCCAACACCCAGTTCCTAAAGTATGAACTTGCTAGATACAACAACAATAACAACAAAACAATTGAGTGTGCAAGCTCTTCTTTTTAGTTCTTCAATTTAGGAATATTATGTGAAATCAAAACATTGCCTCTTTAAGTAAAGAAGGGAAAACATTATGAAAATATACCTCCAGTTCCAATAGCTGGGATGAAGCAAAACTGAGGATACCAAGACTAAAAGGAGATCAGTGAAACATTATGAAAAGTGGGTAGAGGAACTATGAAATATATTGTATCTAGTTTCCTTGGATATTATGTGAACATCCTTATTTCCTACCTTTCCCAAAACATTCCTCTCTCTGGTCAAACCAGACATCAGTTTTTTGAAGTCTCTGCCACATTCTCTGTACTTTTACTCATATTTCTATGCCTATATGCCATTTTACCACCAGGTAAAAACCCACCTTTTTTCAAAGCAATTTATGAGTTTCATCCTCTAGGAAATTTCTTTTTATTTCATGTAATTTCTTTTGCTTTGACTTATTTCCTCCCACCAAAGGTACTTTGTAACTCTCTTAGAGCATATAGCATATAATTTCGTATATTATAGTTGTGTTTTAATTGTTGTGGGTGGTAAAGAGCTGAAGATTTGAAGTCAAATGTAACAGTATGCACTTTTAGAAATGGCCACCTCCTGGTTGTGTGACCCTTGATAAATTACTTCTTCATTTTCTGCACATATAAACCAGAGGTAATAAGTTCTATCATCTATGCTTTTTCCATGGTTTCATTCATTTATTCACTCGCCAGCTATCTAGTCTCACTAACTTGACAATCTTCTTTGTTCCAGTGATGCAATATTGAATGAGACAAATTCTTGTTCTCCTAATGCTTTTATTCTAATGGGGAAAGTCATAAACCCACAAACAAATAGATGTAGGATTTCAAGTCAAGTAGGGAGAAATACTTTGAAGAAAATAAAGCTTTGTAAGGGCAGAAGTTGGTAAATTCTCTAAAGAAGTGACAGCTCAGCTAGAGACCTAATTGAAATAAGTGGGTCACCCAAAAGATTGTTCTGGGAAAAGGGAAAATCAGATACAAAGGCTCTAAGAAGAATATGATTGGACTGTCTGAGAAACAACAAGGAGACCAGTGTGGATGGAGCAGAGAGCAAGGAAGAGAATGGAGTGGAGGTTGTCAATCAACCTAGATGTCAGATACAGGGCTTGGTAAAAAAACTTTGAATCTTATTCTAGGTGTGATGGGACACTATTGGAAAGTTAGGAGAAGGTAGAAAGTTATGTCTTCTTACTTATATCTTTAAAAGGATCACTCAGTGTTGGAGATGGATTCATGTCCCCCACAAAAGGTCTGTTCACATCCCAACCCATAGTCCTGTAAGTGTGAACTCATTTGTAAATAGGACCTTTGAAGATATCAGTTAATGTGTACCCAACCTGAATTAGGGTGAGTCTTAATCCAATATGGCTGAAGTCCATAGAAGTAAAGGAAATTGGATAGAGAGTAAGCCATGAAAGATAAAGGCAGAAGAGAAAGGATAGAATATCATCATGATATGGAAAAGCCAAGGAACCCCAAGGATCAAAGGCCACCAGCCACAGAATGCCATAGAATGTCTTTGAGGAGAAAGCATTGCCTTGCTGGTGCCTCAGTGGGACTTCTCTTAGCTTCAAAACTGCAAGCCAATAAATGTTCATTGTTTAAGCCAACCTGTTATGTAGTATTTCTTTTAGCACCTGAGAAATTAAAACCAATTCTGCCAAGAATATTCATTAAAGAGGTAAGAGTAGACTCAGGGGAATGATGTAGACAAAATGTGTGCTATTTGAGAGATGATGGTGGCTTGGACCAGGCTGGTAATGGTGGCATTGATAAGAAGAAGTCCGATTCATTTGGGATGGATGGTATTTGTAGAAGGGTTGGATATAGGAGTCTGAAAAAGAGTAACAAGAATGGGATCAAGAGTTTTGACCTGAGACTGTGTCAGTAGTGGTGTTAGAGAAGCAGGTTTGGGGACTATTTCTCCTCTTTTCACATATTAAGTTCAAGATGTCTATTAGATGTCCAAATGAATATATTGAATAGAAAATTGAATATGAATCTGGAATTCAGAAAAGATGTCTGACAGTGACATCATTTTCTGAGTCAAAAGTGCATATAAGTTACTTAAAACTAGAGAATTAGATGAATCAACTAGGTATGATATATACAAAGACCCTACAACTGTGCCTCGTGCATGGTAAGCTATCAATAAATTTTCTCATTGTCATTTTTTACTGTTAACAGAAATTGAGCTAAACAGTAAAGATATTTACAGCCTCAATTCCTATCACCTTTTCACCTCCTTGAATTATTCCCCATTGCTATATATCCAGAGTAGTAGTTCAACAGAGCATCTGTCATAATGAATTGACACCATCTAGCCCAGAAGCTGTGACTTAGTATAGACCCTGGATCTGTTTGATTTCTTCTCTTTCTTCCTTCAACTCTACCTACATATTGATTTCTGCACGCTTCATGCTCCTCATATTTTCCCAATCTCCAACTAAAGCAACATAGCCAGAAAGACATAAAATTATATTACCTTTTCTTTCAGTTCTTTGTCTTTGCTTTAGTTCCATTCACATCTTTCACATTTCTAGATTTTCTTTGACAAATTCAAATAATTGCCACAAATAGTGGCAAAATGTAATTCAGTGCTATGTTCCAACTTTGATAAACTTCAGATAAATATTAAAAACATATTCAGTGTGGACTGTGACATTAACAAAAATGACTTGATTTTTCTTCCATTGACAAATTGTTAGATACAAAGATTCTTTAATATCTCTTAATATGATTGCAATTGTGCATGATGGTGTTTCTAAAGTGTATGATAACTAAAGAAGGGTTTTGAGGATATTCAAATCTTAAAAAATAAACATTTGATGTTTTTCACTGGAAGCAGCTGATTTAATGGAAATACTGACTAGGTTTCTCATTCCAGAACTACAACCAGGACAGAAGAGTGGACACAAAATCTGATTAGTTGGAATATAGGCATCAGAGACTATGTGGAAGTCACTTTCTTTTATTTTTAAGACTAGGTTTTGGGGCTTTTCTGAATCCATTCTTGGAAAAGCATAAAGTGAAAAAGGGTAATATTTAAAATCCAACATAGCAATTTATGAAGTGGACTAAGAGTCAAGAGCTTAGTTTTCATTCATAGATTGACCTCTTAATAAATCAATGCTGTTGAATAAGCAGGTCTATTTCAGTGTCCTTTTAGTAAAAGAGAAATTTCTGATCTGGCTACAGCATTGTAAGACTATGGTATTTAAGTCATGTGAGAATGCTTTGTAAACTTTCAAAGTTCAGTAGGAATGAAAGGTATTATTAATCTGAATGGATTTTACATGGAGAGGAAAGCCAAGATTTTGGTGCAAAAAGAACAGACACAGAACTAAGAGAAGGAGAAATGGGCTCCACATACATTGCGCATTCTGTGCCCACCTAACATGAAACAGATACTGTCCGCCTGTTCATTCTTGTCTGTTGGATATAAAGCAAAAGTTCCATCCATGCACTTAATAAGAATTTTTGCCATCTTTCAAAATTCAGTTTCAACTACAATGTCTTATCAAATACAAGTGGAATTTTGTGACTTACCTGAATATCTTCATCAGAGAAAGTACAGCTGGATCTATATGACTTATTCTTTGGTCTTAACATGGCGTGTGTGTGTGCGTGCACACGCACACACACACAATTACAAGATAATTTTATCATCAAATCAAACACTAACATCCCAGCATCTTTGCCATTCCTAATAGAGTAGTGTGGGTGTTTCTGCATAAGAATTAAACGAATATTTGATGAAGAGTAACAATTTAAGACCAACCAAGCAAAGTAAGAAAGTTAATCCTACTGACCCTTAGTCCTCCACTACTGAAGGGAAATTTTTTATTTTGTGTCTATTTGAACCTGAAGGAGATGATTGTGAAAGTTCCCCTTAGGGGATTTTTTCCCCAGTATTTGGTACCTGTAGGGAAAGAACTATTACAAAATACATGATTTTTGGCAATATAGCTGCATTCTTATTGATCCCTGGGGTATTTAAAACAAACATCATACATTTTTACCTGATTATTAGGAAGATTAATAATTATT
This sequence comes from Tolypeutes matacus, assembly GCA_026826555.1. Lineage (NCBI taxonomy): Eukaryota > Metazoa > Chordata > Mammalia > Cingulata > Chlamyphoridae > Tolypeutes > Tolypeutes matacus. Next base: position 973,939 of record JAKSZT010032888.1, read on the forward strand.
CCATAGTAAATAAAAAAACTTTTGCCACCCTGTGAAAAATTAAATTGCTTTATCAAAATCATGAAATAATATTACATATTTTTTTAGCATTTTAATTTTCTGTAAATCTTGCCCAAAACCTCTCCATCATCTTCATACACAGGAAACTTAAAAATTTGTTTAGTTTTTCACCCATTTGAAATTTATAGAGGATTATGCATGAAGAAGAACTTGCTTCATTTCTGTGAGTCAAAAGGTGTAACTTAGGTCCAAGGCATTTTCTTTGTCATATGAGAAGCATTTGTTTGTATGATTTTCCAGTTCAGTCCCAATTTCTTGTTAAACCATTGTGATTTGTCTGCTCATTTCTTTATCAGATTTTAACAGTTTTATTGAGGTATAATTAACATACAATACACAGCACATTTTTAAAGTGTATAACTAGATAAGTTTGACATATGTATTCACTCATGAAACCACCACCAATACCAAGAAAATGAACATGTACAAGTCCCTCCAAAATTTTCTCATGCTTCTTTGTAATCTCTACCTCTCAACCTTCTCCCAACTATCCCAAGGCAACCATGGATATGCTTTCTGCCAGAGTAGAATAGTTTGCATTCTCAGTGTCCTTTAATTTATTTAAGTCTTTTTCATTTATTTTAGCATTGTTTTGTAGACTTCTGAATATAGGTCCTTTATGTCATTGGTTAAGTTTATTCCTAAATATTTAATTGTTTTATATTCTATTATAAATGGATTATTTTTCTGATTTCCTCCTCAGATTTCACATCAGTAATGTATAGAAATGCTATTGATTTTTGTGTATTAATCTTGTATCCCACCAGTTTGCTGAACTCATCTATTAGTTTTAGTAGTTTTCTTGTGGATTATTCAGTATATTCTAGATATATGATCATTTCATCAGCAGATAGTGAAAGTTTTACTTCTTCCTTTCTAATTTGGGTGCCTTTTATTTCTTTTTCTAGCCTAATTGCCCTAGTTAGAAACTCTAGCACAATATTGAATAACTATGGTGACAGTGGACATCCTTGTCTTGTTCTTGATCTCAGCAGGAATGCTTTCAGTCTTTCACTTTTGAGTATACTGCCAGCTGTAGGTTTTTCATAGATGCACTTTACCACATTGGAAAGCTTCCTTCTGTTCCTATTTTTTGGAGTGTTTTTATCAGGAAAGGGTGGTATATTTTATCAAATGCCTTTTCTGCATCAGTTGAGAGGATCATGTGATTTTCTTCTTCAGTTTATCAGTGTGGTTTATTATACTAATTGATTTTCTTGTGTTGAACCACTCTTCCATACCTGGGATAAAACCAACTTGATTGTGCTGTATAACTCTCTTAATGTGCTTTTGGATTCTCTTTGCAAGTATTTTGTTGAGGATTTTTGCATTTATATTCATTAGAGGTATTGGTCTGTTATTTTCTTTTGTTCTTTTTTTTTTTTTTTTTTTTTTGTAGTATCTTTGTCTGGTTTTGGTAATAGGGTGATGCCGACTTCATAGAATAAATTTGGTAGCATTCTTTCCTTTTCATTTTTTTGCAAGAGCTTGGGCAAGATTGGTATAAGATTGTCTTTGAATGATTGGTGAAATTCACCTGTGAAGCCATCTGGTCCCGGACTTTTCATCTTTGGGAGGTTTTTGATGACTGTTTCAGTCTCTTGCCTTGTGATTGGTTTGTTAAGGTCTTCTATTTCTTCTGGGGTCAGTATAGGTTGTTTGTGTGATTCTAGGAATTTGGCCATCTCCTCTACCTTGTCTAGTTTTTTGGCATACTGTTGTTCATATTCTCCTCTTACGATCTCTCCTATTTCTGCAGCATCAGTGGTAATGCCCCCCTCTCATTTGTGATTTTATTTATTTGCATCTTCTCTCATTTTTTTTGGAGAGTCTAGCTAAGGGTTTTTTCTATTTTCTTGATCTTCAAAGAGCCAACTTTTGATTTTGTTGATTCTATTTTTTGTTGTTGTTGTTCTCAATTTCATTTATTTCTGTTCTGATCCTTATTATTTCTTTCCTTCAGCTTGGTTTGGGATTAGTTTGCTGTTCTTTTCCAGTTCCTGCAAGTGTGCAGTTAGATCTTCAATTTTAGTTTTTCCTTCTTTTTTAATGTATGCATTGAGGGCTATAAATTTCCCTCTTAACACTGCCTTTGCAGTATCCCATAGGGTTTGATATGTTGTGTTCTTATTTTCATTCTTCTCAAGCTATTTGCTGAATTCTCTTACAATGTATTCTTTGACTCACTGATTATTTAAGAGTGTGTGGTTTAATCTCCATATATTTATGAATTTTCCCTTTTTCCTTTCTTTATTAATTTCCAGTTTCATTCCGTTATGATCACAGAAAGTGTTTTGTATAATTTCAATCTTATTAAATTTATAGAGACTTGTCTTGTGACCCAACATGTGGTCTGTTTTGGAGAAGGATACATGAGCACTTAAAAAGAAATGATATCCTGCTGTTGTGGGGTACAATGCTATATAGATATCTACTGGGTTTATTTCCATTATCATATTATTCAAATTCTCTGTTTATTTATCCTCTGTCCTGATTTTCTATACAAACTGAGAGTGGTGTATTGAAGTCTCCAACTATTATTGTAGAGACATCTATTTGTCCCTTCACTTTTGCCAGTGTGCGCCTCATTTATCTTGGGGCACTCCAGTTAGGTGCATAAATATTTAGTATAGTTATTTCTTTTTGGTGAATTGCCCCTTTTTATTAATATATAATAACCTTCCTCATGCCTTATGATAGTTTTGCTGTTGAAATTTATTTTGTCCGATATTAGTATCACTACTCTGGCTCTTTTTTGTTTACTATTTGCATGGAATATCCTTCTCCAACCTTTCAGTTTTAACCTGGTTGTGTCCTTACATCTGAGGTGGGTCTCATTGTAGACAACATATACACAGCTCATATTTTTTTAAATCCATTCTGTCAGTCTATGTCTTGTGATTGTAGAGATCAAGCCATTGACATCCAATGTTATTACTCTAAAAGCATTACTTCATCCATTTTGTCATTTGGCTCTCTGTTGTCATATCGTTCTATTATCTGTCTTCTTTAGTTTACCCTTGTTAATAATCTTCATTTCTAAACTCTTCTCCAAATCTCTCACCCTTTTTTTCCTTTCAAGTTGCAGCACTCTCATTAATATCTCTTGTAATTCTTGTCTTTTGGTAACATATTCTATCAGTTTTTGTCTGTATGTGAAAACTTTAAACTCACCTTCATTTTTGAAAGACAGTTTTGCTGGATACAGAATTCTTGGCTGGCAGTTTTCCTCTTTCATTACCTTAAATATTTCATATCCTTTTCTTCTTGCCCCCATGGTTTCTGATGAGAGGTCAGCACGTAATCTTATCAAGGTTCCCTTGTATGTGATGCTTTGCTTTTCTATTGTTGCTTTCAGAATCCTCTCTTTATCTCTGATAGTTGTCATTTTGAATAGTAGGTGTCTCATGGTATGGCTGTTTGGATTTATACTGTTTGGGTTGTGTCGTTCTTCTGGGATATTGATATTTTTGTCTTTCATAAAGTTTGGGAATTTTTAAATGATTATTTCCTGAAATACTCTTTATGCTCCTTTTACATTCTCCTCTCCTTCTGGGATACAGATAATATGAATGTTTGTGTGTTTCACATTGTTTTTCAATTCCCTGGAACCCTTCTATTTTTCCCATTCTCTTTCTCTTCTCCTGTCTTTTCCAGTTCAGATGTTCTATCTTCGAAATTACTTATTCTGTCTTTGAGCAATTCCAATCTGTGTCATGTACCTTTAATATATTTTTAATCACATCCATTATGTCTTTCATTCCCTTAAGTTATTACTTTTCTTTGCAGGCTTTCAAATAATGTTCTTTATGCTCACCCCATGTTTTCTTAATATCCTTTATTTCTTTAGTCATATTTTCTTTAAATTCTTTGAAATGGTTTAGGAGAATTGTGTGATTATCTCTGATTAACTGTCTTAAATCCTGTATATCTTTAGGATATTTGGTTAGTTCCTTTGGCTGGGCTATCTCTTCCTGTTTCCTAGCATGGTTTGTAATATTTTGCTGATGTCTAGACATCTGAATATGCTGGTGAATTTACTCTGATAGCCAATTTCTCTCTCTTGCCTATTTTTTTTTCACAGTACTTCTTTGACAATTGGTTCAACTTATCCTGAGTCTTTAAAATTGCTCAGTCTAAGTTATCACAGTTGGGCCAGGAACTCATAGTTGGGCACAGATTTTCTCCCAGAAGTGAAGATACAGAGAGATCCCAAAACATTTTGTCCATGCAATTTCCAGACAGGCCAGCAGATGATGCATGTTTCTGTGCAGGTGTTTTGGTCTCGGCTTCCCTGTGTTCCTGTATTGAATCTCTAGAGCAGAGATTCAAAATAGGCTCTACTAGCCAGAATTCATTGAAGGAAAACCCCTTCAACTCCCCCTTCCTTTTCCCTTGAAACAGCTAGCAGGAAGATATCTGTTCTTCTCTCAGTCAGCTGCAGTGAGTCAGGGGTTTTACCCCTGCTTAATATCTTGGGAGGATATCCCAGCTGCTGCAAGGGCTTGGTAACTCACATTTGTTGTTTCAGCTTCTTCATCTCCCTGTTGCTCAGTGTCCTGGGAGTTCAGTAGCACTGTCCTGGTTTGCTGTCCCCCAAAGCAAGTCCCTCGGACAGCTTCTGGTTCTTTCTCCATTGTTTCCATGAGACCATTGAGCTTTGACAGTCTGATGCCATCTTCCCACAATCCAAAGTTAATTTTTGAGACACTGCCAAACTGTTTTCCAAAGTCATTGTATCATTTTGCATCTCCATCAGCAGCATATAAGATTTCAGTTCCTCCACATATTTACCAACACATTATGGCCAGTCTTTTTAATTTCAGACATTCTAATATTAATAGATATGTCATGGTATTTCATTGTAGTACTCATTTGCAGTTTCCCAGTGACTAATGATGTTGAGCATCATTTCATATGCTTATTTGCCATCTTCTTTGGTAAACTGTTAAAATAATTTATACTTTAAAAAATTTGAGTTGTTTGTTTCCCTAATATTGAGTTTTTAAGAGTCCTTCATATCTTCATGATATAAGTACTTTATCAAATATTTGATATTCAAATATTGTTTTGCAGACTGTGGTTTATCTTTTAGCTCCACTAACATTGTTCTTCAAAATGGAGGTCCTTAATTTGGAAGAAATCTTATGAATCATTATTTTATTTTAGGGAAAATACTTTCAATGTTGTATCTAAAAATCTTTGCCTAAGCTGATGTCATAAAGACACTCTCCTGTAGTTTCTTATGAAAATTTTATAGTTTTAGATTTATATTTATGCATATAATTCATTTTGAGTTATTTTTATATAAGGTGCAATGTATGTGTTAGAGTTAACTTTTTGCAAAGGGAGGTCCATATCTTTCCAGTACCTTTCTCAAGATCAAATGACCATTATGTAGATGTCTATTTTGTACTCTCTATTCTGTTCCACTGATCTTTTTGTCCATATTGTGCCTTTACCACACTGTAGTGATAACTGTGGTAACTAATATGTCTTGAATTCTGGAGTGTCCAAAACTGTTTTCAAAGTTGTTTTGCCTATCCTAGACCCTTATGAATTTTAGAATCACCTTCTCAAAATAAAATGCCTGCTGGAAATTTAATTTGGATTATATGGAATCTATAAATAAATTTGAAGAAAATTGAAATCTTATTACTATTGACTCTTCCAAAGCAGCATCATAATATATTTCTCTAATTATTCAGGCCTTTAACTCCTCTAGGCAAGGTTTTGTAGTTTTCCTTAAAAGGGCCTTGTACCTATTTGGCAGGTTTATAAGTAAGGATTTAGTACTTTTTATGCTTTTACAATGGTATTTTTAAATTCAGTGTCCTACAGTTTATTAGTAAAGCATTGAAAATGATTGACTTTTATATATTGCTTTTTTATTTTACATCTGGCTTATCTCACTATTGGCGGTAACTTTTTAAAAATTTCATAGCATTTTCTACATAGACAATCATGTTTTCCCTGATTAAAAACATTTACTTCTTCCTTTCTGAACTGTATTGACTTTTGGCAGTTTGTTATTGTTGTTATCATCAACATTGCAATTATTTTCTTTTATTCCACTGGCTAGAATATCCAGAACAAATTGAGGAAATCTCCTTTAGTCTCTCTTTAGTATGTCATCAATGGTGTCGAATTTTGTAAAATGCTGTATCAATTGTTTTGGCCATATAGTTTTTCTTCTTAAATATGTTGAAATGATAGATTACATTGACTGATTTTCAAATATTGAATCAGCCTTGCATTTCTCAGATAAACCACACTTGATTGTGATGTATAATTCTTTTATACATTGCTATATTCAATTTGCTAATATTTATTTGAGAAGTATTATATCTAAAGTTATGAGAGATATTGGTCTATAACTTTATATATTTGTACACTTTTTGTCTTGTTTTTAGTATCAGATAATACTAGCCTTATAAAATAAGTTGGAAATTGTTCCTTCATCCTCTATTTTCTGAAAGAGATTGTATAGAGTTGGTGGTAATTCTTTAAATGTTCAGTAGAATTCTGAGCTGGGCCTGGAGATTTATTTTTCAGTAATTTAAAAAGTAGAAATTAATTTTGATAATAATAGAAATATTCTGATTTTCTATTTATTATTGGTTGATATTGGTTTGATAGTTTGTGGATTTGGTCCATTTCATCTAACTCATTGAATTTATGAGCATAAGGTTATTTGTAGTATTTCATTACTATCATTTAATGGCTGCAAGATTGGTTTTCATATCCTGTGTTTACTCTTGATATTGGCTATTTGTGTCTTCTCTCTGTTTATCTTTGTCAGTTTTGCTAAAGCTTTAGGAATATTATTGATTTTTTTCAAAGGACCATTTTCGTTTTTCATTGATTTCTCTATTGTTTTCAATTTCATTGATTTTTCGTTATCTTTATTATTTCTTCCTTTGCTTGCTTTAGCTTTAGTTTGATCTTATTCTGTTTAGTTTCTTGATATTGACTTTAAAACTTTAGTGTTTTCCAATATATGTGTTTTAGTGATATAAATTTTCCTCTCAGCACTGCTTAGTTGCATAACATTTTATGTTCTAATATTCTCATTTTCATTCATTTTGTATTTCTTTTGAGACTGCTCCTTTGACACATGGGTTATTAAAAACTGTAATATTTAATTTCCAATTGGGTAGATATTTTCCCATTGTCTTTCTTTTATTGATTTCTAGTCTGAGTCTTTCATCATCAGAGAAAATACTCTGTACGATTTAAGTTCTTTTGATTTTGTTAAGATTTGTTTATTGTCACAGAACATTATTTATCTTATTGAGTGTTTCAGGTGTGCTTGAAAAGGTTGTGTATGCTAGTGTTGTTGGGTAGAGTGTTCTATAAATACCAACTAGAACCTACTGGTTGATGATCTTGTTTAATCTCAATATCCTTGTTGATATTGATAGTGCTGTTATTGATATTGCTGATTCCTGTTCCAGTAGTTCTATCAATTGCTTAGAGTAGGGTGTGGAAATATCTAACTATAATTGTGCACTTGTCTATTTCTCTTTTCAATTCTATCAGTTTTTTTACTACATGTTTTTTGAAGTCTGGTGCATACACATTTAAGTATAGCTACATAAAAAAAGTATATACCAAAAAATGCATCTTATATAAGGTGCAAGTCAAACCACTGAGAAAAGATAACTGAAACACAGAATTGATAACAAGAATTATAAATACCCTTCTCCATAAATAAAACTAAGAGGGGAAAAGACCCAATAGAAAGATTGGCAAAGGGTATAAACATCCAGTTCAAAGAACAGTAAACCCAATGGCCAAACAAATGAAGAGAAGTTTAACTTCATAGAATCAGCCTCATGTGAGTGCTCAGAATACCACATTCCAAGGACTCTATGCTTTCTATGCTATTTGTTCAGCATTATTTTTCTTTTTTGCTTTTCTCCCACCCTTTCTCTTTTCCTGGCTCCTTTCCTCTCTTTATTTCTGTTTGGATTTCATTTTCTGCCCTTACAAATTTCATTCTTGTTATTCTTTCTCATTATCCTCTCCTCCATGGTATGGTGTAGTGTAGTGACTTAAGTGATTGTACTCTAGATCAGACAGATTTGGATTCCAGATTCAGGCTCTGAGTGGCCTTGGGTAAAAAACTTCTCTAAGACTCACTTACTTTAACTGTAAAGGAGGGGATAATAATGGCAACTATTGCATAACATTATAGAAGTAAAGTATTAAATTTCTTAGCATACTGTCCAGCACAAAGAGTGGAGTTAGTCAGTATTAGGTACATTGCTTCCTTCAGACTCTTATCCAAGGCATCACAGCCATGCTGTATATCTGTACAATGTTCAGAGTTATGGAAGAAATCACAAGGCCTAAGCCCCTGCCTATTTGATCCCTGTGTCAAGAAGGTTCACCAGTGTCTGTTTTCCTCAGGCACCCATACACAGGTGGAGTCCTCCCAGGTCTATCTCCTACTTGGTCCCAGAAACCTGTGGGTGCTAGGACCTTGTAAAGTTCACTGTGCTCTGTCTCATGCCCCCCAGACTAGGCTGTCTACTTATGAGAGGAGGCCTTCTTTCAAGCTGTGGATTCTATCTTTTCTAATCCACCCAGAGAATGAGGCCCAGTAAGACAGTATTTTGGCTCTCCTTCTTTATTAGTGAAAATGCCTTAAGTAAATTGGGAGGCAGGAAAGCCTGGCTCAAGAATCACTTGTGAAACTTTGTCCCTGCATGTCCTCACTTTTAAAGAGGTCATGCTGCTCCCAACTTATAAGGTGGACCATATGCTTCCTACTTTATGGGTTCATTTAACTCAAGACAATTTAAAAGTGTAAAAAAAATTAAACTGTATATCACTACATATTTGAAATGTCATCATTTCTTAAATATTCCTCCAGCTTTAAAATTATAAAACACTTTTCTCTTTAGGGCTTGAATTTTCTTCTTCTCTAAAACTGACACACAAAACTTGTGTATCTACCTCTCAAGGAAGTATACATATTTTGACAAATCTTCTTTTGCTAAAGAAGAGTCTCAATATACTATTTCAGAAAAGGGTTATTTGTAATGGAATATCAAGCCAAGTACATATGAAATATACCTACTTTTCAGCATATAGTTTTACATCTACTCAAGGACCATAACATCATCTACATATGTGCATCCCTCACAGACATGCACAGGGTGTCATTTAAAATGGCTGAAGGGGAAACAATACAGTGCTTTTCAAATTGTGGACAGTTCAAGGTGGGTTTGGTAAACCTTCAAGAAAGAGTAATCTGGGTTCATTTTCGAATAGACCCAACTTTGTTTTTAAATATGTGATAGTAAATAAATAAATAAATAAATAAATAAATAAATAAATAAATAAATAATTTTTATATTGAAAATGGCAGCTCTATTAGGAATTAAAATGTAAGATAAAAATGTGAGACTTAAAAAATTGCAGCAACCTTAAACTTGCTTCCCCTCCTTATGCCCTGTCCCTAATATTCTCTCTTATCAAAGCTTTGGAGTTATTTTAGTGGAAAATTTTAGAATTATCATCAAAGACATATGACCAGGACTTAGAAGATTTTCATTTGAAACTTAGTTCCAACACAAAATACCTTAGCTGCTGTCTTCCAAATATCTCTTAATATTGTAGTGTAGAGATTCCATATTACAGATAAATGTGTCATTAGGAGAGGGTTGGCAGGCTGTTCTAACAGGCCTCACAGAATGATAGTCACAACCCTGACATATATTTTTTGAATTTATTCATTTACTTTATCCATTTTAAGAAATGGAAGAAATTCATCTGCTCCCCCACCCGAAACCCTGTTCTGTGCTATCAGTGGTCCACATCCAACCCCTCAATCACCCAAACATTGACTTCTTTCCTCATCCCCTCCTCTACCACCCCTGCCCAATTAAAAAAAAAAAAAAAAGAAACAGGCACCTTTTTCTGAGTCTTACTGAAATGATGTTAATTTGTATAGTACTCATGTATCAGCCTGGAATGAATTTAGAAGGTACACTTCATTATCATTTTAAAAAGACACTAAAATTGCCTGCCTTAATTTCCAGGGTGATCAATCCCATGACACAGCTCTCAAAGGGGAACACACATTAAGAGTACAAGAAGTAGACATCATAATGAGGCCAGGGAGAATCTACTCTCTGTGTGCCACATGAATGAGGAACTTTGGGATTAATTAACAAAAGTTCTGTTCTCAGAGATTAACTTATTAGAGAGTTCTTACTCTCCATACATGCTTGCTCCCTGCATGCTCAAGATCACCCTTTCCTACACACAAAAAGTAGTATGAGATGAACATTCTTAGAGATGATCAGTGTCTTTATAGAACATTAGTGTGCTAAGTATTATGTCAGGAAATTTTCAGAAATGATTATTTCTAAGAAAATTAAATTTTAACAAATGGTATAATTCCTTTGCTATTCTTAGTAGGATTACAGTAATGGGATAATTCATGCTTGCAATGTGTGAGTTTGAGCCTAAGCCTGTCTCCCATAGCTTCAGTTACTGTGTATACATAAATCAACCTTCAGCTCAGGTTTTTCTGCTTTTAACTGCCTACTAGACATCTCAGATAGCTCAAAGTTGACATATCCAGAATGAAATTCATCTGTCCCCCACCTGAAAACCTGTTCTGTGTTCTCTATCAGTGGTCTACAATCCAACCCCTCAATCACCCAAACAGTTAACTCATTCCTTATCCCTCCTCTACCAACCCTGCCAATAAAAATAAATAAATAAATAAATAAATAAATAAATAAATAAATAAATAAATAAATAAATAAAAGAAACAAGCATCTTTTTTCTGAATCTTTCTGAAATGGTAATTAATTTGTACACTGTATACTGATTTGTAATGATTGCTCATGTATCAACCTGGAATGAACTTGGAAGTTACACTTCATTATCAACATTAAATAATATACATAGTGCATGGTTGTCTTTACCACAGAGTTGTGTAAACCATGATTTTTGGAATACAATAAATATTTAGGCAAATCCCAGCTCTTCCATTAACTAGAGATACAACATTGAGCACATCACTGCATTTATCAGCTTCAGATTTAATATCTGTAAACTGAGGGACATCCCTACCTCACAGAGTTACAGTGAGGCTTAAATAAGGTGATGAATGCAAAGGGTTTAACACAGAGCTATGCACATGGGGAGAGCTCTATAAGTATTAAAAGCTACTTTATATTACTCTAAAAATTTTTTCTTTCTCTTTTCAGGTATCTCCATCAGTCCTTAGATGGTATCTTTACCCATTTCCAGATATAGTTAAATTTGAACAAGTCTGTCATCTGACTGTTTTTATCTAATTCGTCTTCAATTTAATTTAGAATTTAATCCCATATTTTGCTTTATGTTAAATTGCTTCAACAAAGTCCTGATTCTGAGCAGTATCATTGTCATTTCTACTACTTTCCTACTTTACTTTGTTGCAACAAATTAAGAATAGAATCTTATGCATTACTCATCCCTTTCTTCTTCTTTTGTTACCAAAGCATTTTCTCTCTCATTTATTACATCAGTAAATTTTGACTAAAGTTTAAACATATGCAGATGTTGACATATAAACTGAGTCATTCCATCTTAAATAATTTTTGTGGAATCATGTTCAAGTTTTCAGCATTGTATTATTGAGTTTGGGTGAGAGTAGCCACATAAAGAAAAAAATATATAGAATTATAACATTAAATAATACTTTGCTCAATTTTTTTTACTCTTACATAGTACAAAAGTATAAAGTAATATATTATATACATATTTTAAAATATGCTAGTATCATACGCAATACTAATATTTTTTAACAACTATAATATGCATAGCATTATGTTAAGCACTTTAGATGAATGATTTATTTTCATTCTTTATTGGTCATTCCAATATCACATGCATGCATGCACGTTTGTGTTTTTTAACTGTGTGCTCAAATATTTTGCCAATTAGTAATTGAAATATTCTCTCCATATATTTTAGATCAGCTTTCTTTTCTCTCATTTATGTTTTGCAGTATTCTGGTCTTTCACATATATTTTTAAAATTATTGCTAAGTACTTTATGGATTTTGATGCTATTATAATTGATAGTTGTTAATATATAGAAAAATATTGCCTTTTTGATATTGTCCCTGGATTTTATCTTCTTGTTATAAGAGGTTTTTGAAGAGAAAAAATAAACTAGAGAAACACAGAATTAGAAAGGTTTTATTATCACTTTTGCTTCACCTCTCAGACAAAGAAAAACATATATGGCCTTAAGCTGGCCATATGAGTTTACACATCTCTGGAGATACATTTTATCAGCTCTGGTAGGTAAATCAATTGAACATCTCAGTGTGACCTCCAATACTGTTAAAAGACAACTTTCAAAAATTAGTAAAATTATGCTCTCATACAAATATACAATAAATAAGGTCAAAGATTTTAAATGATTTATTAATAAGAAAACCAGTAGATGTTTGAAGTGGACAGAGTCCCCAGAGTTCTGCCAGTGCCACAGATGGGAGTTTGCTAGGATGTTTCTTTGTCATTCCAGCAGGCAATTTCTTGTTTCTCTGCCTATAGCACCTCAATAAACTTGTCTGCCATCCAGTAGACGAAAGTCACATCCTTTCCAGTGAGGTATAAATCTCAGTCTTGTGATGTTGGATCATTCTTCCAAATTTGTTCCTTCTCTTTGTACTCTGCTTCAGTCCTTGAGGAAGTCACTCTTCCCTTTTTCTACTTTTTCTTTCTTTTTTTTGGTGTTATCTTTGTTCCTTAGTACTGAAACCCTTGTTACCAGTTCATAATTTGGTATATAAAACTTTCCCTTTTCAAATCACTATGTGGTTTCTGCTTCCTGACTGGACTTTGACAAGCTTTTGTTTCATAGATTTTTCCTTCTGCCTTTATTTCTTTTTTAAAATTTAGTTTATCTCTACCTTATATTTATTCTTTCTTTCATTCCTTATGCTTTAGATTGAATTTGCTTTTCTGGTTTCCCAAAGAGGTAAAAAAAATTGAGATATAAGTTTCAGAGTCATCAGTACGTAAAATATAATTAAAACATGTTTTTTAAAGTTATTTAAATTTTAAAAATCATAATAACTAAGTTTTTGGAGTACCTTAATAAGCCAAATCAGCACTTTGCTTTTGTGTCATTTAATCCATAAAATAGTGTAGCAGTTTGGCATTATTTATGAATTCAAAAATAGATATTGGATTATGTTTGTAAACAGGTCTGTACCTGGGTGTGATTAAATAATGATTAGGGCTTTGATTGGGTCACATTAGTAGGACATTGAGTCCCTACCCTCTTGGTAGGCAGGGACTCACAGAGAGAACTACATGGCAGAGAAAAGAGTTGGAGTTTTGAGCTAGAGTCTGGGAAGTAAACACACAGAGGAGCAGAGCAGCTGAGCCCAGAGAGAATTGAGCCCTGGGGAGAGAGACAGAGCTGGTCGCCTGATAGTCTACAGCTGGCCTTGTGAAGAGAGCAGGGCAGCTGAGCCCTGAGAGAAACAAGCCCTGGGAAGAGAGGAACCCAGGAAACCTGAACTCTTACAGACATCGGCAGCCATCTTGCTCCAACATGTGGAAGTAGACTTTGGTGAGGGAAGTAACTCATGTTTTAGTAACTCATGTTTTTAACCCAAATAAATACCCTTTATAAAAGTAAACAGATTTCTGGTATTTTGCATCAGCACCCTTCTGGCTGACTAATACAGAATTTGGTACCAAGGAGCGAGGAAGTGCTTTTGCAATTACTAAAATGCTGGAATGGTTTTATAAGTGGGTAAGGGGTATTTTTTGGAGGAATTGTGAGATGCTTGATAGAAAAGGCTGAGATTGCTTTGTAGAGACTGTTGGTAGGGATATGGATGCTAAAGGAACTTTTTATGATGCCTTAGAAGTAAATGATGAAACTATTATTGGAAACTTGAGGAAAGTGATCTGTGTTTTGAAGTTACAGAGAACTTAGGAAGATTAACTCCTGGTGTTTTATGGAAGGCAGAATTTGAAAACTGTGAGCCTGGGCATTTAGCTGAAGAACTTTCCAAAGGAAACTCAGAGAATGTGGCTTGGCTTTTCCTTGCAGCTTATAGCAAAATGTTAGATGAGTGAGCTAATTTGAGAACTGAACTATTGGGCACATAGAAAACAGATATTGATTCCGTAACTTCCAAATCTCTTGAAACAAAGCCCCCAGATATAGTACCCCATTTGAGGACTTAACCAAACTTGGAACTTTTAAATCAGGATTGAAGATGCAGTTATCTGGGAAAGACTTGTGGAAAGTCTTACTGTCTGATGGCTTAGACCCCTGCTTCTTGCATGCTAAGCCAACAAGCTTTTTGAGAGAGCTGCATGAACAAAACCACTGTCAGCTTGGACTAAAACGGACATGGATGGAGAGTTTGAAGGAGAAACCATTTTAAGAGGAAAACTTAGGAAGCTGAGATCTGGAATTAAGACATTGCCTTGGGCCAAGAGATGAACCCCACCCATGTGTACAGAGAGGGTGAGTTTGCCTTGGCAGTGGAAGAGGGTGAATGTTCCCATCCAATATTTGGGGAGAGTTTTGCTGCCCCAGGGTACAGATAGGGTGGAGCATATTCCCCAAGAATTAGGGAGGTTAAGATCACCACCCTATAGGTCTGAGAGGGGTGGACCTGTCCCCCATGGATTAGGGAAGGCCAGGTTGTCAACTTGTTGCTCTGAGAGGTTTGAGCCTGTATGCCAAAAGTTAGGGAGGATGTTGTCTTCACTTCACTGTAGTAAGGGGGTTAAGACTCTAACACAAAGATTGGATAAGTGTGGTAATCACCCCTATGCTCTTGTAGGATGAAGTCTGGACTTTGTAGACACTCAGATGCTTGATGAGGGTAGAACCAAGAAAATGGCCATTGGGCAAGCCTATGAAAAGGGTGGGTCCTCATGAGGCCCCAGGGTCATCAATTCTTTCCTCTGCCTCCTCAAATCTGCTATTACATGCATCAATGTATTTTTTATTTCATTTATTGTGCCTTTCATTTTCATAAGATCTCCTATTTTTCTATGTATGCTTTCAAATTCTTTTTTGTACTCAACCAGTGTCTTCTTTCTATCCTTAGTCTCTTTAGCCAGCCCATTGAATTTATTGAGGATTTTTTGGACTTATATGATTAGTTATTTCAACTCATTTTTGACATCTTGAGGCTTAACTTGTTCCTTTGACTGTGCCATATTCTTGTTTCTTGGTATGGATTATAATTTTTTGTTGGTGTCTTGGCCTCTGGCTTACTAGATGTATTTATTCTTGGTGCAGTTTCTCTCTTTAATTTAGGGTATGCTTGCCCTTTCTCTTTTGCTGTTTGTGTAATAAGAGCCAAGGATGTAGTTACTACTGTAAGCTGTGGAGGCTGAAAATGCCCATGTTGCCCCAGGAACTGATTAATCTTCTCCCAGTTCTCTCTTCTGCCAAGAGTAGCGACAAAGCTGTGGCCATGTGTAATAATCCAAATTGTACAAGCTAAGACCATTTGTAGTTGTCCAGAGAGACCGATGAAGCCTCTTGTCCCTTCCTCTCGTGTCTCAGGTGGGGCTAGAGCTGCAGGTGTTTGCCATGTGGGTCCAAATTGACTGCAGTTGCCCAGATAGACTTACGTACCACTGGCCTCCCCCTTCCCTAGCCAGGGGTAGGGATGGACCCTCTTGAGTGCCCAACATACTAACCCGTGTGGGCCAAATGCACTTGCAGTTGCCCTGAGAGGCTGAGGAAGTACTGTCCCATCTGGCCTTTAGGGTGTGGGGATGGAACCATAGGTGCCCTTCAGTTGAGACTGTGTGGGCCAAAAGTGCCTGCTATTGCCTGGAGGCTGAGGAAGCACCATTCTTGTTCTATCTTATTGGGGGTTGGGAGCGTAGCCACAGGAGCCCAACAGTTCAGTCCCTGTAGGCTGAAAGACCTTGCTGTTGCCTGGAGAAGCTGAGGAAACATCAGCCCCTTCCTATCCTATTAGCAAGTGGGTGTATATCCACAGGCACCCTACAGTCCAGTCCATGCAGGCCATATATGCCTGCCATTGCTCAGAAAGGCTGAGAAAACCCAGCTCCCCTCCTATTCTACTTGAGGGTGGGTATGGAGTTACAGATGCCTGACTATTCAGGCTGTGTGGGCCAAAAGCACCCGCAGTTACCCAGAGAGGCTGGGGAAGCACCACCTCCATCTTGTCCTATCTGTGGTGGGGATGGAGCCACAGGTATGCAACAGTTGAGTTCCTGCAGGTCTAAAGTGCCTACAGTTGCCCTGAGAGGCTGAGGAAACACCCCAGCCCCCTCCCATTCTATTGGGGGAGGGAAGAGGTGGAGATGGAATCAAAGGTGCTCAACAAACCAGTTTGTGCAGGCCAGAAATACCCACAGCTGCCCAGAAAGGCTGCAAAAACACATCTCCTTTCTTATTCTATTGGGGTGTAGGGATGGAACCCCAAGTATCCAACTATTCAATCTATGCCAGATGAGCATGCCTGCAGTTACCCACAGAGGCTGATGCAGGTTACCCCAGTTTCTTCCCTGCCAGAGTTTGGCTGGAGCATAGGGTAGGGCTGCAATCCAATCTGGGTGGAAAGAAGCTGGTGATTTTTAATTTTTAATCAGCCCTGCTTCCCCTCAGCCAAGGGTGGAGATAAAATGGTGGCTACGAGCTTCTTTCTGACTTGGAGAGTTTCAAACTTTAGGTGTTCTTAGAATTATACTTTATCCATCTGAATTTACTAATCAGTAGCTGATGTTGGTGGCCAACTGTCTCTTCCTCCCGTTTTTGGGAAAAGAACCTTCCAATTCCAGCCTTGGAATAGCTTCTGAGGCAGCTTGCGCCACCAGTGGAGGATAGGCACCAGCCTCCGTGGTATGGAGTGCTCTACTCACTAATCCTTACTGCAGATGGGCAGTCTCCTCTTTCCATTCTTTCAAGGATGTTGTTCTCCTGGGCCCCCCAAACAGGTGCTTTAGATAGCTCTGGGTGATTATTAACTGCCCTGTAGGACAAGCTGACTCTTGGAGCTACTTACTCTTGCCCTTCCCCTGACTGAGTTTTTTTAATGCCAAGAGCTAATCAAAAAATAAACCAAAGCAAAAATCATAGTTCATCATCTGCAAATTTTACTGTCTTAGCCCTCCTATCAAGAAGATTAGTCTGAGGCAAGTGCAAAGTGCAGTATCCTCTCTTTCTTATCTGAGCCTACACCTAAAGTATTTTTTTTTTTTTTAAGATTTTATTTATTTATCCCCCCTCCTCGTTGTTTGTGGTCACTGTCTGCTCTCTGTGTCCATTTGCTGTGTGTGTGCTATCCATGTCTGCTCAACTTCTCTTTAGGAGGAACCAGGAACCAAACTTGGGAGATCCCATGTGGAAGAGAAGCACCCAATCACCGAAGCCACCTCAGCTACCTGGTTTATTATGTCTCTCATTGTCTTTCCTCTTTGTGTCCCTTTTGTTCCATCATCTTGTTGCCTCAGGTCACACCAGCTGCCTGCTCCAGGGGCACTGGGAACTGAACCCAAGACCTTCCATGTGGTAGGTGGAAGCCCAATTGCTTGAACCACACCCGCTTCCCACTAAAGTTCTTTTAATGAATATTTCCTAGCCAAAAACAACTCATTTTCCTTTGAGCCAAAGTTTAAGCAACTAGGAAAAGAAAGGATTAGACTAAAAGGGCCTCCATTTCCTCTAAAAGAAAAATTTTGCAAAAACATTGAATATAGGATCTTATAGCTTTATTGAGCAATTCATGAATGGGGGAGCATTCCATTCAGAAAGTAGAAGACAGTGCCCCTGAGGGGATGTAAAGGGGGAGCTTATACATGACCTTCATGGAAGCAAGTGAGGAAATGTTCTGATTGACTGATGTTAAGTTTCCCTTTTACATAAGGATGTCTTACAATGTGGGGAGCAGATATACATTGATTAGTATGGAATGTTTGTCCATTCTGATAAGCTATCCCTACTCATCTGAAAAGGGTTTATCAACTGCTGTTACTAATCTGCAACCCTTTAGCGTACATTCCATTTTCTCAGAAAACTCTGCAGGGCAATTATTTTGTCTTCTGAAAAATCCCTTCTCAGAAAGGGGTCTTCCTGGCAAAACCTAATGTAGGCAGCCACTTCATTTTACTTAATAGTCTCTAATGAGTGTGTCTGTATGACTTCACTTTCCACACTTCACTGATTGTTTTTCTATTTCCTTCTCTATTTACTGTGCAGTGTTTGGCATAACTGAGCACTCCATAAATATTTGTTGAAGGAATGGTAAACACAACCATGTTTCCTCTGTTTCATATAAAGCCTTAAAAAGACAAGAGCTAATATCAATCATTTCTCAAGTTGTCTTACCTTTTCCTTTAAGTGAGATTCCCTGACAAGTCTAAACTTGTTAATTAGTAGTAAGGATTTGTGCATAGGGATCATAATCACATGGGGATTTTGTTAAAATGTAGATTCTAATTCAGCAGGTCTCAGTGGGATTTGAGATTCTGGATTTCTTACAGACTCTTAGCCAACGATACTGATTCTCAGCTCCCACTGTAATTGGCAGCTTTTACAGACCCAGGTCACATTCTGACAAGTTATATCGTGCTGTCAATTGTGCTAGAAATTTTTATAATGATTAACAATTTATTGCCTTGTGTATAATATTTTTAATTTTACATGTAAATAGGTAAAATATTTATTTGGTTTAAAAGTCAAATCTATATGTAATTGGATTTTAGGGGTCAATGAGTAAGAATTTGGAATATTTATATAATATATAACTTTTTGTGGAGTT
This sequence comes from Tolypeutes matacus, assembly GCA_026826555.1. Taxonomy (NCBI): domain Eukaryota; kingdom Metazoa; phylum Chordata; class Mammalia; order Cingulata; family Chlamyphoridae; genus Tolypeutes; species Tolypeutes matacus. The sequence continues at coordinate 992,795 of JAKSZT010032888.1, forward strand.
CTTAATGATCTAACATCTGCTTGCAAATTTGAATATTTAAGAAGAATATTTTATTATTAGGAGTCTATGTTTCTGTGTTTCTTTTCATTTCTCATATTTTCTTTTTCAGTTTTGTTTTTCCCAAAACAGGAATAATTGGAAGTAATCTTTGATTATAACCTGAATCAAGTATATTTGAAGTCACATCCAGTAAGCTCTCATAAGATAGGGATTCAATTCTTTTTAAAGGAGATTAGGGTAGGGCAACATTACTTTTCCTCAATTCTGACTTCGTATTTATAACCTTCAAGTGAGTTTTCAAAAATCTCAGGCTGCACCACATACCAATCAAATCAAAATCTCACATTCTGAACCCAGATATTTATCTTTTCTAAACCTAGAAAATACCTCTCAAACTTCAATGTGCACAGGGTTAATCTAGAGATCTGGTTTAAAATGCAGGTTCTCTTTCATAGGTCTATTTTGGGACTTGAGAATATACATGTTTATCACACTCTCATGTTTGGCCAATGCTTCCGTATGACCACTCTGTGCAAATCAAGGCAATTGATGATCTCTTGTGTTTACCTCCTTTCACTATAATTCTTTCAAGTTTGTGCAAGTTCTTTCATGCTAAGAGATCAAAAAGCTTCTTTCAAATCTGAAATTTTGGTAGCTACAGAATTCTGGGATAGCTAAAGGAGAATACTGTGTCTAGAATGCCACCTCACAGGTGCACAGACTAAGGCTGATTGTAACTTCAGTGAGCTGGATACAGGGAGTGAGAAAGAGTTGGATAGTCAGAAATGGGAAGGACATGAACAGATCTTTCCATGGATGATTACACAATAATGAAAACTATGCAGAGAACCATAAAATCCATCCTTGAATTTTGTCAGGGTATGTGTTCTCATGCAGCAGAAAAAAATATATATATAAAATTAAGATTAGATATGAGATAATAGATAGATAATAGATAGATAGATAGATAGATAGATAGATAGATAGATAGATAGATAGATAAATAGATAGATGATAGATAGATGATAGATAGATAGATAGATAGATAGATAGATAGATAGATAGATAGATAGACAGAAAGATAGTTTGAATTACACTATGTCTTGGTCTTTGTGACTCGGTTGCATTCCCATGTTATTATTACCTAGACTTAGTCAAGGTAATTAGAATTCTACCATGATCCATCATTTTATATACTAATCCAAGTTATAAATTTGCATTCATCCTCATGCCTTATTATACTACCTTCAACACACTTTTAATTAGACATAAGTCCTAACAATTGAATTTTTCAAATCTCTTGAAAATATTTCTACCTTCACTACTACTGATGCGTAATAGCTTTCTTAGAATAATAAAATCACTACTGGCTGGTCTCCGTGAATTCAGTTTAATTTTCTTTCCTTCCCTCTTCCACACCAACTTAAATGTGATAATAGTAACATGCAAAACTAAGTGTCAAATTAAAACTATCCTTGTTTCTTGCTACATTGCCTGGAGCTCTGTGTGTAGCTTAAGGGTATTATTAACGAAATATGACATGCGTTTCTGAGTTTGCACAGACTTTCCTCTCTTCCTTGAAGAGACCTTGTCTTTCACTTAGTCTGTATTTTCTATATGAGATCAAGCTCCAGTTACTCAGGGTTATACCCAATAGCACTCTTTTTGTTTGCCATTTTTTAGTCTATTCGTATATATGACATAGTATATGCATACATGACTGTGGTCTATTGGGCAGAGCACTGGACTAGTTTTTAGGCATAAGATCAGACTTGTAATCTGGCCTTTTCTCTTACTTTATATGATGAAAATTAAGTCAAAAGTAAATGTGAGCGGGAAACGGATGTGGCTCAAGAGGTTCGGCGTCCGTCTACCATGTGGAGAGACCAGGGTTCAATCCCCGGTACCTCCCGGTAAAAAAAAAAAAAAAAAAAAGTAAATGTGAGGGTTCTTTGAGAACCCACCATATTGAATGAACCAATGAAAAACAAGGATGGTAATGTATGCTAAAGAAATATTAAATATTTTTGTTCTATATTTAGTAAACTATAGGGAACACCGCAGTTTGTTATATTACATTAATAATACAGAGCAGATACAAAGAATATTAATCTGAGCAGGATATTTTGATTTGGGGAGAGATACAAGGCAATTGAACATTTAAAACATCAAACAAAATCACAGTTAAAAGATGTTAAATGCCCTGAAGTGGTAAAGTAATAAAATGAGGGGGAAGAAGAGGTGTTTTAATGGTGAAAATGGCATGAAAGGGAAACTGTAAATTATGGAGCAAAAGAGCATGAAAGGCTTAGAAGTGATAAAATTTAGCAGAATTCATGGATTTTATGAGCCCTTGATACATAAATAACCACATCATGATTGGTATAAATTTAAGGTAACCTTGTATGAGTTGATCTTATACAAGTAGTTACTATCATCTGTAACAATTTGAATCTCCATAATGAAGAATATCTTAGTTCTTCTCCATTTTGCTTTTATTGGCACAGATTTGAAGGATTTTGATTATTTTCACTGTCAAAAACAAAAATAAGAATTGCATGGAAGATACTTAGAGGAGAGTAACAGGGTCATATATTGAACTGGGAATACTTAGTGTGTAGATGAACTGCTTTAGGAGTCTTTAGATCTACCACAGTTACCTGGGGGTCATAAAGCATATAAACAAAATCACAAGTTCTGGAGCCAAACTTCTTAGGTTTGTTTCCAAGCTCAATCAACTTATTACATTTGAGACTTTGGGCACAATATATAAATTCTCTAGGCTTCAATATTTTCATCTTTAAAATGGGATTAATACTAGTGCTTGCCTTGGGGGAAGAGTATAAATATTAAATTTTAAAGTGCTTAGTACAGTGCTTACCATTCATAAAATCTTGATAAAGTATGTTACTATCATCATCATCATCATCATCATCATCATCATCATCCTACTGGGTCTTGTTGTTGTTTGTATTCTTATTTAAAATAAAACTAGGGATCCTTTTGCCCTTAGCCATTTCTTTTTAAAAAACTGTAATTTACTCACAGTGCTTATCTTACTGGTGGTAATTGTGGAAGGTCCAAAGACTACCAGAGATTTCCTTTCCATATAGTGTCACTGTAATATAGGTTTAAAGGACAAGGAGGCCTGGAGGGGAATTTTGGAGATGTGTTGTATGGGAAATGGAAGTATTACCGAATACAAACACTTGAATAATTAATCCAACAGATTACATATCTCAGCAGAGTGAAGACCTGTTTCTGATATGATGTCATCACATCGATTCTATTCATGAACATGTGCTACACCCAAAATTTTCTTCAGGGCAAATTTGACATCCTTATTCCACAGACTATAAATGAGAGGGTTCAACATGGGAATAACAACAGTATAAAACACAAAGGACACTTTCCCTTGGTCCATAGAGCTGACCAATGATAGCTGCAGGTACATGAACCCTGCAGACCCAAAGAAAACAGTGACAGCTGAGATGTGGGAACTGCTTGTGCTGAAGGCTTTGGACCTCCCTTCAGTGGAGTGAATTCTGAGGATGCTGGCAATGATGAATATGTAGGAGGCAAGGATGGTTAGGGCAGGAATCAGGATGTTAAATGCACTCAAGCACAGAACCAGTAACTCATTGATGTAGATGCTGGAGCAGAATAACTGCAAGACTGGAGAGAGATCACAAAAATAATGGTTAACCACATTGGTCTTGCAGAAAAAGAGTCTCAACATGAAACCCGTATGAATTGTAGAACCAATGAAGCCCAAAATATATACTCCCATTGTGAGCCAGAAGCAGAAATAATAGGACATGATGTCATTACAAAGCAAGGGGCTGTAGATGGCTACATAGTGGTCATATGCCATTGCAGCCAACATGTGCCACTCTGCAATAAGAAAAACCAGAAAGAAATAGAGCTGAGCCATGCATCCAGGGTAGGAGATGGTGTTCTTCTCTGTCACAAAGTTCACCAGCATTTTGGGGGTAACCACAGAGGAATGGCTGAGATCAATGAAGGACAAGCTATTGAGGAAATAGTAAATGGGGGTGTGCAGGGGAGAACTGAGACCAATTAGTGTGATCATGCCCAGGTTCCCCTCCACTGTGACCACATAGATTCCTAGGAATAGGAGGAAGAGAGGCAGCTGGAATTCAGGATGTTGTGTCAGCCCAGCCAGGATGGACTCAGTACCGTGGAATGATTTCCAGGGTCCCTAATCCTCTCGGCAGGTTCTAAGTCAAAAAAGAGAAAATAAGTGCACTATCACATGTGCATGTATATGTGTTTGTGTGTGTGCACAAGTGTATGTATGTGTATGGGTGGGGAAAAGGGTAATTCTGCGGAGATCATTGTTTTCTCCCTCCTCAGAAGAGATTCATATTGCAGAGAGTTCTTGAGCCTCTCCAGCTACTGGAAAAACCAATGATTCTGGTTGACCAGAGTAGGAATTACAGACTTCAAAGACATTATAATTAAGCATCTCATAACTTTTTAATAGAAAACACCAATTTATGAATTTATAAGTCAGGCAGAAGAAAGGTTACTAGTGTTATTTCTAAGGGTTCTTATTGTTTCCTAACATATTTCACATATATATATTAATGCCATGTATGTTAAAATGAGTAATGATTAAATTTTCATTTGACCCAAAATAAAGAAGAGTAGTGAATGAGTTCTGTAATTAATAAACAGAAAGTTCATAAATCTCTGAAAACTAGTTATACTAGTTTGAGTTATTTTCCTTACTAAAATCCCAACTCAAAATAGCTGAGTAGTCAGACAGCTGCCAGGAACTTTCCATCATGAAACTCCATGGTTCCAGTTCCTTTATACAGAACTTCTATCCTACAAGACTGGAACAAAACTTCTTGGCCATTCTTATGCTTATATCTCAACAGTTCCACCAACAGTGAGGAACTCTATTCCCTTGTTTCTAATTTAAAAAACCCCAGGAAAGTAATATAATGGCCTAAATTTAGGTCACGTATTCCACTCCTGTGTCCAGGGTAAAGCAGGCTATGATTGATCTTCCTTAAACACTCTTTTACAAAATAGAGTAGGAGGGAAAACATGTCAATTCATTTCATGAGGTTAGTGTAACCTGACAAAGACATTACAAGAAATAAAAATTAAGAAGTTTAGTCCTTTACAAAATGTTAGGGAAGCAGATATGGCTAAAGCAATTGGGTACCCATTTACCACATGGGAGTTGTTTGGCTTTGTCCCCAGTACTTCCTAAATAAGACAAGCAAGACAGAAAGCTGGCGCAATGAGCTGATGCAACAAGATGATGCAACGAAAAGATACAATGAGGAAACACAATGAGATACACAACAAGTGGGAGTGGAGGTGACTCAAGCCAATGGGTGCCTCCCTCCACATTGGAGGTCTGGGGTTCAGTTCCCAGTGCCTCCTAAAAAGAATACAAACACACAGAGAGCAGACAGTGAGTGAAAACAACAAGGGTGAGGGAGGGAGGGAGAAATAAATAAATAAAATAAATCTTTAAATATATATATATATTTAAAAAATCAAAAAGTATCCCAAAACATACAAAAAGGCTAAAACAAAATGACTGTGTGAGGATTATCCCACTAATCCAAGTTGGGTTTAACATTTGAAAATTAATCAAAATAATACAACATATAAACAAAATAAGGAGAAATACCGAAGGATTATCTCAATAGATGCAAGAAAATAATATAATATTTAATAATGAAATATCAAAGGCTGTTCCATTAAGATTGGGAATAAGGGAAGGTTGTTTTCTTTTGACACATTTATCCGAAACTGTACCAGAAGTCCTAGTAGTGCAATAAGGCAATAAAAAGGAGGAGAGGGAATAAAATTGGAAAGAATAAGCAAAACTTTCTTTATTTGAAGATTATGTGATTTTCTGTATAGAAAGTCCTAAGACAGCCACAAAGCAACTATGAGATCTATTTAGTAAATTTAGAAAAGTTACAACATGTAATGTCATTACATAAATAGCAAATATATTTCTTTACACTAGTATTAAAAAATTAGAAAATATAAGATAATATTTATACTAGTATCAAAATATTTCAAATACTTAAAAGTAAATTTAAGGAAACCGTTACAAGATCTTGACACTGAAAACTATAAAACACTGTTTAGAATATGTAAAGAAGACCTAAATAATTCCAGAGATATTCCATATTCATGGATTGCAGGTATAATAATTTAAAATGCCAAATTCGTCTATATACTCTAAGCAGTCCAAATTATCATCCAGCTGACTTTTTTATTAGAAATTGATGAGCCGATTTTAAAATCTGTGTCCTAGGACAGACAAATTAACATTGATAAAGAAACATGTTTGAAGACAGACTCCCTGACTCAAGATCCTCTATAACAATACCAATTCAATGCAATTCTTTCTAAACTAGAACAGAAGGTACAAATTAGACTCATTCTTATATAGTTAATTGATTTTTTTGACCAAGTCCTCATAGTGATTCAGTAAGGAGAGAAATCTCTCCAACAAATTTTACTGGAACAATAAACAAAGATTAATTTGAGATAGATATAGATATGCATGTAAAAGAAAAACCATAAAGCCTTTAGAAGAAAACATAAGAAACTATCTTACTTGGTAACATAAACGTAGTGTTTTGCTCTTTTTGCCTTATATTATATTATAATCATTTTGCCATGCTGCTACATAATTTTAGTAGTCAGTAATATTGAAAACATATAATTTTATATTGACAGTATTTATAATTTACCTAATAAATTATCTATCTCTGGACATTTAAGTTTCTCCCTCTTTTCTGTTGCTATTTTAAATGAGCTGGAATTATATTTTTCCCTTTGGAATAGTTTGGTATGATAATTTCTCATTAGACTTACTGGGTCCAAGTATAGGAACATATATATTAATCTTGATTAAGATTTTAAAATTGCTTTTCTAAAGAACACACCCACATGTTTTAAGTCCCTGGATGAATCACATTGTTTTATTGTTTTTATGCTTTCATTAATCCTGCTCCTATTTTCCCTCCACTATTTTTTTTGCAAAGCTAATTCTTATTCTGTATTTAAAATCTAATTCATGGTTTCTTTCTTCACTGCAAGTTTCTGCTGATATCTCTCCCCATTTTGAAACAAATACTTCTCTTCAGTGCTCTAAAAAAATCCTATGTTTTCATATATCATTGCAGTAATCTTTTTGAGGTCAGGGTCAATGTCTTATTTGACTTGCAACCCCCGTTCCTGTCACTAGTTCAACTTAGAATAGTCAGTAAATACATGTTGAATTACTACATGAAGAAACAAATGCTACCAATAATGTATGAATGGTTCAGGGTTTCTGCAGCCATGTTCTATGTAGTTTGATTCTTTAATATTATTTTGCTAATTGAATAGATATAAAATGCTATCATAGTGTCACATTATTTGCTATATTTTTTAAAGCAATAGGTTGAGTGTCTATGTTTATTAACTTGGTTTCTTCTTGCATGAACTATATTATATTTCAATATGTTTGAAATTGTTTTATTGCTGTGTTGCCTCTTTTTCAGCTCAGTTTTGACCTATATGTAATTTTTAATTTTATTGATAGACATTATTTGATAGAGTAATTGCAGATAGGTCCGTAATTCTGGAATATAAAGATCAATGGAGAAAATAGATGGACAAGAAGACTGGACATTTAGATACTGACAGATTATAAAAATTCTTGTAGTGCATATAAAAGAATTTAGATTTTACTCTAAAATTAATGGGTAGGCATGAGAAATTTTAGAGCATAGGAATAACATTATCAGGTATGCTTTCACATAAATAGAAAAGAATGATTTTTAAAAATATTTATTTTATTCAGCAGTTTTACTATTTAAATAAGTAAAATTGATTTCTATCAGACTGCAACAATAATCACACATAATCAATATAAGGAATTTGTACATAAATGCATATCAGAAGAAATACTCATAACCCAACTAAATAGATGTAAATATTTTAACATCATTATTTAATATTTTGATTGTGTCTAATTTTTCAAATCTTATAAAAATTACAGTAATGAGCATAAATATTAATGCAGAAATTGTCATCTCTTACAAATTGCCAAGTAACTTGTAAAGCATATGTGCCCCCCTATCTCCAGTCCCTTCAAACACAATCACCATAATGAGTCTCAAAAGCCAAGGAGAATCTTTAATTTTAAGTGTTAAGATTTGGAGGTGGTCCATACCCACCAGGGGGTGATAGAGCACAGTCTGCAGAATACAAATGCTAAGGTGGAGAACAGACTGGAGGAATCTGTCAGTTACCTACTAGCTTATTAGCCTCTACCACAGATCCAAAATGCTGCCCGAAACTCCACTATCTATAAAGCTAATATAAGCTAACGAGGAAAACAAAGGTGGGAATAGTAGCCATCTTAGTGCAACGAAAAATAATGAGGAACAGACCAAAAGAGGCAGGAAAGATTTAAAGGGACAGAAGAGATGTCTGTATACCTTGTTTTTTCGAAGCACAGAGGCAAGGAAACGATACAGGCAGTTCCTCATTCTTTTTCAAGGGAGGCCAGGAAATTTATTTATTTATTTATTTATTTATTTTTAATTAAACAAATCTATTTTATTGGTGCATATTAATAAAGCATACAGTTCATTCAATGTGTACAATAATAGTATTTGGTATAATCTCATAGTTGTGCTAGAAGAAATTATAACAATGAGCTAGAGCCAGTGGCCACTTGACACTTTTGGGGCAGGGAGGGAACCAGTAGTTGAAATGCAGGGGCTTCTTTGGGATTTGGAGGTTGTCCTGAGTACCGTTGTGGCAATGGATGTAGGCCATTTTAAATCTGCACACACTACTCAGAACTGTGTGGGAGAGAGTGTGGTCTACGATGTGAACTGTGGTCTATGGTTGGTGGCAAGTTCCTCATTCTTGACCAGTCTTCTCTTGCACCATTCAGTCAGCTCAGGGATTTGTTCCAGTTGGGTAGGGTAGTTCACAAGTGGTTACACTGTGACATTTAGGCATCCATCCTTTTGTATTTTGCCTTTGGCATTTCCCTGTTATTATAAAAGGGGCTATTTAAATGCAGCCTGCAGGTTGAGAGCCCAAAGCAACCACACTTTTCTCACATTACTGGAACCTGAGACTCCAGAGAGGGTGGGGATTAAATCCTATTACTGATATTTGGGTCAAACAGGTTGCAAATTCTCTAGCTCCCAGGGTTGCTAAGAATCAAAACATCAGAAAACATTGTGTCCAGGGCTTGAAAATTATTATGACTCTATCTCAAATTCATTATAAATTTAAAACACCATTTAAACGCTAACATGTTCTGAGTGTTTTTATTTCTCTTCTTCCCGAGTACATATAATTATAATAGAACTTTAAGAAAACTTTCCAGTGGTGACCACTGATTCTATATATCATGGCCGTTATGGGTCAGTTACAAATAAATTTCTTTAGTTTTTATGACATCCTAAATATAATAGCTTATCAGAGATTTTGTGTAGTTCACACTCTTCTTATGATTTGTTGAAAATGAGCATCAGATCTTCTGCTATAAGAACCATTCTGGTTTTATTTAATCTAAACTTCTTGATCTTATTAGGGCTTGATTCGAATGTTATCAACTCTTCCAGCTTAATTGAATACCTTTGTCATTCTATTTCCCTCCACTCATGGGTATCTTATCTGTACTTCCAAATGAGGAAATTTCAGAAACAAGAGATCATTTTAGTTTGGAGCACAAGGCAGGGATGTGGGGGGGTAAGTGATGTTTGGATCCTCTCCTGAAATAATATGATGTGAACCTATAGCGAAGAATGAAACTAATATGCCAAGCAGAGAAAGACCAAGACTCCAAGCCACTAAAATCAGGGCATAGGTGAGACATGCATATAATTCAAGATTATGGTCTAGCTTATTGTGTGAAACATGTCAAATATGGCAACAGAATATTGTTATATTATTTGGGAGAATTATATAGTAGTTTGGGTAGAATTGTGGAAGTCAACCACAAAAGCAGATGTAGCTCAAGTGATTGAGCACCTGCTTCCCATATATTAGGGCCTGGTTCAATCCCTGGTACTGAAACAAGCTAGATATGAAATCAACAGATGGATTGCAAACCTGGCAAGAAGTCCACATGCATATTGATACCAAGATTGCTGCTGGAAAACCCTTGCGAGATTTCTGCCATTCAGAACAAGATTTCCTCCAGAAGCCAGGAGAAGCCCTGGATATTCTCCAGGGACATCATCATTAGGCCCACCTGGGGATTGATGGGTGGAGTAATCAATCAAAACAGTAAACAGCTGGAACTCCTTCCATGCCATTAGCAAAGGGGCGGAATAATTAATGGTTTAAAAAGCAAATGCAAAGGCCAAACCCCTCTCTCTCTCCCTCTCTCCCTCTCTCCCTCTCTCCCTCTCTCCCTCTCTCCCTCTCTCCCTCTCTCCCTCTCTCCCTCTCTCCCCCTCTCCCCCTCTCCCCCTCTCCCTCTCTCCCTCTCTCCCTCTCTCCCTCTCTCCCTCTCTCCC